>JBCFXI010001589.1:0-47378 GCA_038496175.1 Ampulex compressa | reverse complement strand
CTACAGTCCCGTGAAATAGCCTTGCGCAGAATTCTGCCGTATCTAAAAGGTTAAAGTGGTGATGTGGTCGACTGAAATATTAACTCCACAAGACCAGATGTAGAATTAAAATCAATGCGCGCGAATAGATGCTCTGTTAGACCAAGAATCACTGATTGTTCTTAAAGAAACAATCCTGTTTTAATTTATCGTTTTGCAAGAAAAATTCAAAATAGACTGAAGGAAAAATTCTGCGTGGGGCGTATACGCTCCACGCGGCGCGGGACGTGTTAAATTACCAGAAAGTCCTCATAATCTTTTATCATCAGCAAGGCTTCATTACTTTGACAATGCAACAAAGAGACGAAACTATTTTTTATTTCTCAAGTCATCGACACGCGCGTATATGAAACCATTAACACACAATATCTCGTAACCTAGTCTCAACTTTTTGTTTAATACAAAAAATTGCAAAAATTGGTATATAACATCAAAAATACAACGTTACACATCGTAAATCTCATTGCCGCCTTTAAGCAGGCCCTATTGGACGCAAAGCACCTACGCCAGTGTTTGATCCAGCTTTTTCAAAGCACTCTGGATCTCGGTTTCTGGTATAGACATCAGCTCTGCTCGCGATTCTTATTTTATAGATACGATGTTATCAAACCTTCTTCCCAAAAGTGGTTTTTGCAGTTAACCGAACAAGAAAAACTCGCAGGAGCGATATCAAGCTAATTTGAAGGTTGTTGAATAGTATTTGTATTGTTTTTGGCCAAGAATTCACAAATAATCAATATATTATGAAATGCCGCGCAAGAATTGTCCAGGCACAAAAATGTTATGCAAACAAAAAGCTATGATAATGACACATAATAAGCTGCCAAACTGCATATTGAAAGGACTATAAATAACGCGCGCCACTGAAAAAAAATTCATTGTATTATATAGACGACATTTAAACAATTAAGTGATGAATTTTAACATTTCAAAGTGTTTTTTAATTCTCATAACCGATAAATTGAATGTCTTTTTTTTAAATTTATTCTGGGCACCGATTGCTAAGGTCATTTGGCCTTGGATCTACTGTTTAAGGTGGGTTCCAAGCCACCAGAGCTACGGTATATGTATCATATGCAAAAACCAGAGGTGATGGGCGGGTTTCGAACCTGGGTCTCCCGCGAGAAAGTACGAGTCTCTATCCACTACACCACTGTAGCTCTGGCTCAGAATATCATATTATTGGTCATCCCCAGCATCCACAAGTTATTTCTTCATATTTTGGCGCCTAAACTTATTAACAAAGATTATATTACGACTTGATGGGTCATGGTATTTAGTTATGTAATTACTCAAAAATACCAGATATGTTTAAAATAATCTCAAACACAATAGATTTTAAATTACGAAAAATAAAAATCTAATACGTTGAGATTAAAAAATTGTGGTGACTATCATATGCGGCGAGTTGTTCCCATCTTATCTATCGATTTAGCTAATTGTTGCTTAAAAATGTTCGTGCTGTACAAAGAAAATGAAAAGAAGCACTATTATGTATAAACCATGAGATTAAACCGACATTTTGAAATACAGAATGTAGTAATTCTGAAAAGTCGTTCTATGAAAAATCAAGATCAATAAACCCGTTAAGTTGAGACAGAAAGCAGTATGGTTCGTTAATCATTCTTTTACTGTGTAATATATCTTAGGACACGATCTTAACACTCATATTATTTTTTTTCAAATCTCTCATAACTCGAAAACTAATATATATGTATAACACATTTCTTCATCTGACATGTTTTATTTATATTAGTTTACAGATTTACTCCCTGAAGTACTGACATGTATTTATGATTCACCCTATACATTCTGGTCGTCTATCATATGTTCGAGATCGCGAACACCAAGTTTTATGCATACGAAGAGGTTATTTACCGCCGATAAAAAGTGCCGTAAATCGACAAATGAGTGCTTTTCTTTGGCTCTGGTTTTCGTCGGTAGTATTTCGGACGTTAAACTCTGAAATGTGATTTATTACTTACGTCCATGTCTGACCTAATCTTGAAACCCGATCTAGCGCTGCTTCGCGTTTAGCGCGAAAAATGAATATTTCGCCAACTCGCTAAATGAAGCGATGGTGAGTCATGCAATTTAGCGGTTTACCGACGAACGTGGTTGCATTGATGAACTTCAAGCGTGGGCGAGGAGTAATTTCGGTGAGTCTGCAAATAAATATAGAACGAGACCTTATTATACTGCAGACATATGACCGTGTCTGTAACATCAACGATATTGCTTAAATGCTTCTTAATCATCTACAACTGACATTTCTTTTAGATTTCAATATTCTACTACATTTTCATTTTTCACACTCCATAATTTTATGTCCTCAAAGAGAATATATGGATGGATATAAGCAATAGATTACACGTCCATTGGCAGGTTTGCTGATCTGCAATGATCTACGAATCTGGAAAGAGAGAGCAACTGATTTATAGCAAAGTACGGAAATGTAACGTTACGTTGTTGTTACAGTAGGTTATAGAGGATTGACAATAAAACTATCGCCACTATCACAACATATCTATGTTTGCTATAAATATCAATTAAAAGAAAAAAGTGTAAAGCAGAACGACAAACAAATTTATTCAACAACGCATATTATAATAAAAGTATAAACATTCTTCGACAATACATTGTTTCAAATTTGATAAATGTTTAAAAGAAATTATATGGATAATTGCAACCGCATTAATACTTTAGCATAAAAAAGAGATGGCTATCTACGACGACATTAAGCCGATTATCAGCTTCTCATAATTATTTCCATTCTAACTATTCGTAATTATTCAGAAAAAAAACTATCTCAATATATATACCGGATGTTCATAAAGTTCAGATTTATTTGGATAAAAATGCATTTGACTTTTCTTTTTTGGGATCGTATTACCAGTATTATTCCCACTTTAACTATGTTAGCATTAGATGAGCGTTTATTAAGAGGATTCTCATATGACATAGTTAGAATCGAGTTTTGCGTCAGTTTTGTGAAAACTGTAGTATGTATATTTAGTAGAAAAAACTGTAGTAGTGTATATTTTGCCCGCTGTAAACAAATTTGATAAAAACTTTAATCTTTTTATGTCAAAATAAATATTTTACAGACACTCTGTATTATAGCTACGTTTTTTGCAATCCGCCATCTGTAACTGAAAGAATTTATAATATTGCAAATGAATACATGCTAATTTAGAGTATTTAGGGGTAAGTGTAACTGCTTTTAGATGTATCAGATTATGCATTGTTTTATACAAATGAATTTGCACATATTTTGTACAAATTATTAGAACGTAGCGAAGAAAAAGAAGACTACACAAAAAGACTAATATATTTTTTGTTAAAATAAGGTATATACTTATTAACTCAATATAAAAAAAAACTGCTTATTTATGTTTCTATCATGAATATCGCTTTACTGCTGGTTAATGTCAGAGACATTATAAAATTGAGCGCAATTGCTGTTAAGTATTTTTGGTAAAGTTTATGCTTGCATATACAGCATTTTTGCTACAAATTAGACGGTATAACAATGTATATGTTCTTAAACACGCAAATTATACAAATGTTAAATCATTGCAATATGGACCTGGGCCATTCTTGAAATAATACAAGATTAACAGCTTGCTTTACAATTTTTCTCATCAGTAATAAGAATCAGGCTATTTGTCAATTTTTACGAAATTCAGTTAATTTGACCCGCAATAACAATTTTTTTTTCGCGCTTTTTCTTAATTATGCATTTATTTCAATACATTATTTGCACTTATAATAAACTACGAACCACAATATGCATGACTATGGGTTATTGTTACAAAGAGCGGGCGGTTATTACCTCATAATGCATAATATATAATGCTTACTTGGATATAAAAATTTATTTTCACGTATGATGTGAAAATCGGGAGGATTTTTTCTGATCTTGAAAAATTATGGCGACTTTGGAGTTGCGCCACGTCGAATAAGGTGGTTCCTCGTATTGCCAATTATAAAATTCCGACAAAAATTAGAACGAGTACATGCACGTAATCAACATCGTTAAATCTCAACGAGAAATTATAGGATATAACCCCACGAAGCCATCATCCGGTCGTCCATATTTAACGACATTTTGAGTAGATATATAATGTGTACTTGTTATGTTCTTACGTTTACTTGGTATGGACTCTTAGTGTGCATATTTTTACATCATTAAAAAAACAAGTTGGAAACAATACTCGGTTCTTCATATGGAATAACATCATGATCGAACATTTAAGACGTATATGATAGTTCTGTTTTAATTCATGAAACGCCTTTTAAAAGTGTATATTTATATATTTATAAAAAAATAATTTAAGTAACAAGAAATTGGATAATTGAGTTTTTAAAAATTTGTATTTTGAAAAAAATATTCCTCTCGTGCTTAAGCACTATGAGACTGAGGGAATATAGTGCAGGTTATTTAATTCGTGGATCTAATACAATTTATGAAAATACAATGTAGGTGAGTTATATCTCGTGGCAGATTAAGAGAGAAAGAACAGACAACGTTTGTGAACCTCGAGGAGGTTTGCTCACAAAAACTAGTTTGAATATTGGGGTAACTCGGATAAACTCACACAAGAGTTGTTTATGATAAAACATTTTTTTAAGAAAATACTCTGCTTTTTGCCATTCGCAACCATATATGTCGACACAGTATTGCATTATAGAAACTTAGGGATATAATAAATCAATTTTTGCTGCTTTTTAACATTGTAATTGTGATAAATTTTTTGTTCTCTCGTATATCAGCAAAAATATCTTGCTATATAAATAAATACTCGTAAAATTTTCTTTTATGTTACAAATACTATGGATTTGTACAGTATCTACAATTTGAATATCGAAAGACGCACTTTAATAGCTATATTTGCCGCCAACCTTGACAATATCGTAGTATATAATAAGAGAATATATCCAAACATACCTAATACATACCCATGTACATAATACGTTACAACTTACATAGCTTATAATCTTTCAGCGAAAACAAACTATTTTAACTTTATTGCTATAATCGAATAAAGTGTATTTTATAAACTACTCATCTTTAAAGAAAATACTACTTTGTTCAATAAGTTCGCGGAACGAAATTCAAAAAATGAATTTATAATTGTACTAATGACTTTAAAAGTTAAAAACTTAAAACTAAAAAGATTTAAAAAATTAAAAAACGCTCCGAATGTTGCCGACAAAATCGTATTCGAATGTATTTTCGTTGCATTGTTAGTAAATACGTAAGACACTGTTTACACAGCTTTTTGAAGCACAAAACTTCATTTAAAATACTACAAAAAAATATTAAAATTTTGATTACGTTCTTATGAAACATTAAATATTAACATCAATATTAATATTTTAGTTCTACCGTTTACGAATATATGGCACGCCGCGAACTTATTGAACAACTTAGTAATATACAAAAGACAGAGATTAGTTAAACACTAAATCGCAGAATAAAATAACTTTAGAACTAGATGTCAATAACTCAGATATACTCAATGCGTATGTAACCGCATTCTGGATAATACAGACATATCGATTATGCGTCCTATGTACGCATCGCAGAAACAAACAAACGCCAGCTAATAGTCGGGTACAATCGGTCCATACAGAGGCAGGTGCACTCGTATAGGATGCATTCGCATGCGATTGTTGGGCGATTGTCGTGGACTCTTCGAGGGTTCAAGGTCCAGCCTGTAAGAGTGATACCTCACTGCGGTCGGAATAATGGAAAGAAACGTCCTGAGAATTTCCCATGAAGTCAGGGACCCCGTCCCCAGGTTCATTGCCGCTCCTTCTTCCGTTTAGCCCTGCATTCCACCTTTCCTTTAACCTCTCGCTACCTTCTTTTATGCGTATCGCCTTGCGAGCACGATCGTTTCGTAATAATTAAACACGTTCGTATCAATACCTCGGCCTGAAATGTCGCATTCCTTTTATGCGTAAATATATGACACGGAAAAACGTGACTTTTGGTTGGCCTTTTTGTATTAATTAGCAAAGGCGAGCGTTTATCGGTTTGTTCATCTTGAAGTACGCAGTACTTAATATTTTCACTTCTTGTTTGGGTAAAAATGTTCTCGATTTTGGAAGCGGCTTCTCGGTAGTTGAGGATTTCTGGTCTTTCTTTTTTGTCGGCATACGAGTAATCTTGAAGATCTTGCAAAACATTTGCAACATCGTGGGGATGCATATTAATTGCGGCTGGCGTAATCTTACTCATATTTATGATTACAAGACATCAGAGTTAATTCTAAGCTGTTAGACTTAACGTATTCGCCGGTTTCGATATTATGCTAAATTACATGGCGGTGAAGGGCGAGCAGTTTTTCTCACGATGTTTTACCGCGCAGAAGTACTTGCATAATTTATTAGACACAACAAAGAGATAGTTGCGGGCGCAACGGAAGCGGTAAGTTATCCATTTTTTACGAGCCATTCCATTACTGTACTAGGTTGCTCGATAAGTTCGCGGAATAGAAATCAAAAAACTAATTTATAGTTGTAAAAATGATTTAAAAATGTAAGATTCTAAACTAAACAGTTAAACTAAAAATTAAAGTGTTTAAAAGTTAAAAAACGCTCCAAATGTTGCTGTCAAAGTAGTATTCCAATGTGTTGCTGTTACGTGCAGCACCCACTGTACATACAGTTTTTTGAAACACAAATCATTATTTAAAATGTTACAAAAATATATTGAAATATTGGTTGAGTTGATAGACTACGCCCCGTGAACGTTTTCAACAATCTAGTAATTATTGTCCCGGCATTGATATCTCGAATGCACAGTTCTCGTTGATATCCATCAAAGCATTTTCATGAATTACGTAGGTCATGAAACATTGCATTCTTTCAAGAACTTGTGTCCACCAATATAGTGGAACGATGTTACTGTGTCACATACTTTCTATATATCGATTGAAATACTGAAAATGCCCTTGAATGTCTGTTTACCGACGTCAAAAATATGTTTACAGAAAGAACTCGAAAGAAATTCAATGCTTTTTGAATTTCCTTCATTTGATACGTTTCCTGTTTTAAATTGAAAAAACTTATAAGATATTATTTTTTACTTATATATTCTGTTGCTGCTTTAGGCATTAACGGTAAGGAATGCCTGAATAAGTGCTCACCAAATATTTTATTACTCTATAAAAAAAACTCAACCAAAGGGTGACTACGTAACGAGCTGGTTGAACACCATAAAACAATGATCGAAAATTAATTTGAAAAACCCTTAACGAAAGCGTTAGCCCAAGTTGGTCTCTGTCAATACAGAACCTTATAGCTGTGCTTCGAAATATAAAATCTTGAATCAACTTATTAATATTTTTTGTCATTTATTACTTTTTCTTTTTATTATGATAATTCATTTTGTTTTAAAGATATCCAATAATATTTTACATTAAAATGACGAAATGTTTTGTATTAGGTCAGGTTTTTGTATTCCTTCTGTGTTTTATTTTCAACTTTCTTTTAACCAAACCATTTCTAAATTATGTAAACTCTTGAAATAGAAAATTCAAGACTGATGTTTTTGACTTAATTTTTGCGACAAAAATCAGAGTATAAAGTGATTGACCATTATCTGTATTTGCAGACCAACTAACAGAATTTCTAGTGTTGTACCACTTTTACAAGAATAAAACATAAAAAATCATAGGGATATATCTAGTGATATTGATTATTTGTACAATTAGTATTATATTACACTGTACATCTCATACAGAATCAGCATACTCACATTTGTGATCATCATCGTTTTGTAACTAAATACATTTTCATAATTAATAAATTCCTAAATTAACAACGATTACGAGACAGATCGTTTATCAAACTTCAAAAAGTACATCGTTCTTGGTGCACATCGGCTGACTATAGAGCGAAACTAAAAACAACACAACGCATTATTTACCACTGCCTTTTTTTGGGACGGTTGTTTCTTCTTTATTTTTACCTAAGCAGTGGAATTTTTAGTTCCGATTGTTGTACCTAAATGTTGTACTGATTGCTATAACAATTGCAAACGCAATAAAAATACTGTTTCTCTAATTTGCTTATTATATGAAATGAAATAAACATTTTTAAAATTTGCACTTGGCTTTGACATATAATGGATTAACACGAAATTCTTCAAAAACGTAAAATTTAATTTTATAGAAATGCTTTTCACTAATGGTGTTTCTTCCTTCATGCGAATAAATTTGATTGTGTGTTTCACAAGCTCGACGACCTATCGCTTTTCTTGTTCGAGCACTCCGCGGTATGTTTTATATTCAAATACAGATATTATGGTGCACGGCCTCGATCGTTGCTCGTCCGTAATGCGGCTCCGTGTTATGATCCGTAACCGCATTTTTCTCCAGATTAATGAACGTTCAACCCGAATTCTCATTGGAATGCAGGGTTTAGATCGGGGCAGTGAGAAAAAATCACTTTCGAAAATCAAATGACGCCGGGATCTCCTCCACTGCCGCCGGAAGTGGACCGGAAATATCGCATCGTGTTGGCATGCGGCCATTCGATTTCACGCGTGAGTCCTCGCGGAACGAAGGATTTACACTGTCTCCCTTGCAACAAGAGGAATTGTTTAAGCTTTTAGGGTTTTTTTTTTGTTTCGAAAACATACATTTATGTGCTTAATTACCTTTAATACGTTCCGTGCCACGTGTATCATTTATGGTACACGTCAAGCTTGATTCTCAAGCCACGTGCATAGTAAACGGTACACACGGATATATTTATTAAATGTGCCGAAATACATTTATGACAAATTTAATTCCGTAAAATATAGTTTCACTAAAAGAATGAGGTATTATAAAAAATGTAGTATTAGACAAAACATGAAATGGCCTGAATGACAAGTTGAGCAAAAACTGCTTGGCACGGAACGTTTTAATCGATAACGAGAGGTATACTTGAGAAATGCACGGCAAATGCATCGTTCGAAACAATCCAAATTAAAGTAATTGTAAAATATGATTCGAAAACAATGATGCGCGAGGAAGAAAAAGAAAGAGAAAGGCACAGAGAATCAGTAAAGGGGTTAACATGAATTATAACAAATAATGAAAATGGGGGAAGGCGATTGAAGTACGGAAACAAATTAATACATTCATTAGTGACGAAGAATTGAATGGCTTTAGTAAATAAATTAACGAAAAAATATATCATCAGTTTTAAAAATTAAATAAATCATACGAGACAAAACTGTCTGGTTGTTTTTTTAATCCATATTTTAATTGGTTAAAAATTCACGAAGGTATTTACGGTCGTCGTACATGTACTGGTGCGAATTTCTTTTTCTTTTCAAGTTAATATTTTCCCATACATGTTTTCTTTTTTGTCCGCAAATATTCTAAAATATGTAAAAAATACAAATGTTTTTTGTTTCACCTCAATTTTACTTTAAATAGCAAGTGAAATTTTCTCTACATTACGAATATTCTCATTAGATAAAAAGTGCCAGTTTTTTATAACTAGTATATTTAACGTTACCATTGAAATTGTTAACGTTAAGGGTCGGAATTGCATATTTTCGGAGCGGTTTAGGCATATCACATACTTACATCGCTAAAGAAAAGGGGGATGCAGAAAAAATGTCAATAGATCAAAATAATCCATTCACTATCGTAAAAAGAAATCGTAGTAAATCTCAAAAAATATCTTGTCATAACGTTGCGCGATTAAAAAAAAAATTGCTGATCGGTGGTTTTGAGTGATTACCTAGTTTTAGTGTTCATGCTGAGGAGACAAGATTCTCCTCTCAGGTACAAGCTAAAGGCAAGAGCCTCTGATAACTCCTCGATGCTTTATAAAAGCGTTAGTCTAGAGGCTGTAAGAGCGCACGATGTCAGCTCGACATCAAGTTTCAACGCGACTAATTACCATTCATCATATAACAGTCTGTGGTACTAGGACGATTCCAAAGTCGAAAGCTACTGTGCTCTGTAACTATAGGAAGGATAAAAGTGAGGAAAGCTATTATCGTTTGCTATAGTCTGGTTTTCTGGTTAGTGTAAATTATTATAATATATTAATAGAGAGAGATCGAGTTTTTCCGCTCGAGTGCTACTTCGCGGAAACTACGGAAAGTTGTTATGTAGTTTCCACGATTTACACGTTATGATTTTAATTTATGCTGAATAAGTAAAACTCTTTTCAAACTAATAGTATGAATAACTTTCGCGAATACACACACTCGAGTGCGTTTATATAATAGTATCATGGTCCATACGTTAGAGGTTCATTGTTAGTTATCATGCATCTGACGAGATAAATAACAATGGATTAATATTGGACCAAGATGTGTTTCGTATTCTTCTTCTATTTTTCTTTGCTTCTTCCCACATCTGGTCAGAGTTTCAAAATGCGTGAGAAATACATCGTTATCGTAGTTCTATTCTATAGGGAGATATGTGCAATCCTTAGGTAGCAGCGTACCCGCAGAAGGCTGTATCATTGTATTGTTGTACAATAATACGATTGGTAAATTACAGTACTTTTCCCAAGATACGGTGCTTACACTAATGAATATAAATCCATTTTTTAAATTTTTATTTTAGTTTGATACAGTTGGATTTTGGAAATAATTTACTACGTTCTTGCAAGAATATCCAAACTCCAAAATGTTCTTGCAGCTATGTCAGTACTTAGAGTGATCAGATGGTGATCGATTATATCATATATTGGGTGAGTGCAAAAGTTCGTGCGGAATTTGTGAGTAAAAGTCACACAGCGATTAGGCAAACAAAAATGTTTACTCAATCATTGATATATTCTCCATCATTTCCTATAATCTTTTCCCAACGTTCTGGCAGCATACGGATGCCTCGAGCATAAAAACTGCGCGCTTTAGATTCGAAGGACGAAGAGACGCCGTTCTTCAAGGCCTCCAAAGAGTAAAAATTTTTTCTATTTAAATAATTTTGCAATGACCGGAACAAGTGATAGTCAGATGGTGCGATATCAGGAGAACACGGTGGATGCGTTAAGACATCCCATTTCAGGCTCTTCAGTTTGTGCAGCGTCCTTTTGGAAACGTGTGGTCTGGCGTTGTCCCGATGAAAGACGACTCCCTTGCGATTTGACAAAATCGGACGTTTCTCTTTGATTTCTCGATTCAGATTGGTTAATTGGCGACGGTACTTGTTCGAATCAATCGTTTCGCCAGCGGGAAGAAGCTCGAAATAGATTATGCCCTTGCAATCCCACCAAACAGAGAGCATCACCTTCATCGGGTGCAAACTGGCCTTTGCATTGCGTCTCCTTGCTCACCGGATTGTTCCCATGTCCGCTTGCGCCGAACATTGTCGTAGAGGACCCATTTTTCATCGCCCGTCATTAATCGATCCAAAAACGACTCGTTATTAAGCTGCCCGAGTAAAGAAATGACTTCATCTTGTTCTCCTCGGTCAGCAAATGGGGCACCCATATATCGAGCTTCAAATCGAATCCCTTCTTTTTTAAACGTCGAAAAACGGTTGATCGGTCAACGTTTAGTGCTGTAACAACTTCTTCCGTTGAAACTTGCGGATTATTGAGCACTAAAGTACGCAAAACATCGTCATCAATGTCGGAAGGTCGACCAGAGCGTGGCTCGTCTTCAAGGATAAATTCTCCGCGCCGAAATTTTGCAAACCATTTTTCCACGGTTCGTTTAGCGGGTGCTTGATCCTGATAAACATCCTGAATGTTTTTTACGGCTGCGGCAACGTTTATTCTCTTCCGAAACTCGTAAAGCATAACGTGCCGTAAATGCATCCTATCGATACCCATTTTTAAAGTGATATTTCTCGAAGCAGTTTGTATGAAAACGAATGATTTTTTTTTTAATGAAAGCTGAAGACGTCACCTTTTCAACGATTTATAATATGTAGATGCAAGTATTAATGTCAACACTTTACGACGCCTATAACTTCATCTATTGCAACTCCGCACGAACTTTTGCACTCACCCAATATTTACAATTCAGAAAAGATCGTCACAGTTGCAATGGGTCAATATTTTAAAAGTATTTATATATTTTACCTCTTTCTTTTTGCATATGTCAAATAGTTTAAATGTAGGAGACGCATTTAAGTGATATAGGAAAATTTTTAAATGCGCTTATATCGTTATGCTCTTTTATATACCAAATAATAAAAAAAAAAATAACGTTTTTATACGATACGTACTTAGCAAAAGTGCGAAAATATTAATAATTTCATATTACCTTGATACGTTTACATGGAATCTGTTACAACTCTGTTTTACATTTCAATATCCCAGTTTCAAATAAACAAAGAACGAAGATCTGTTATTAACAATAACGACGAATATTATGAAGATGAAAATATATTTAAGTTTTGATAATTATGTTCAATTTTTTTTAAAGAAAGTGTTAGAATAATTTGCGCACCTAATAGATCGTGGAAAGTTTTGACCAAGGTCGATGTATCGGGCGATAACTGGAAGGTCTTTGGATGAATTATTCCGTGCTAGAAAATGATCGTGTCTCGACCAAAGTTCCCTTTTCTCTCGCTGAGAACGAGACATCGTGTGGAAGAAAATGAGTCGCCGTCCAATTCTTCTCCTTCCCCCCCAAGGCATGTTTCGTGCGTGTCAAAGACGTATCAGCGGTGCATTTTATCGGGCACGCTTTTCAAGTTGGCAGGATGCTCTATTCAGAAAAGAATTGAATGGCGGCGCATGTAATGACTGGCTGATGATGCATGCGATCGTCTTATGCTCGCAGCCGCGTGCAAATAGAAGGTCCGTAGATATTAAAATGCAGCTCAAAGTAGAGCACCTTACGTGCCCGTTGATAAAACGCGACTCTATAATCCGAAACCACTCCTTCAATACGAGCATCTAGGTGATATTCGGAATATCGCTAGGCTGGGCTATTTATGGAATTGTATGGTTTTGGCGTAATCATTGGAAGGCACGCTTTGCATAAAAATGGCAACAGTATCTACTTATAGAAGCTATAAATATGCTATACGTGTACTTTTAAAGTATTTTTGAAAAAAGGGAAACCTTGCATCATATAAAAACAAAGGCTATTTTAATTTTGATTTATCATTGTTTATTTGTTTCTGATGTCGGAAGAAAATTGGAACAGTGCATTTCTAGATTAATATTTGTATATATTTCTTCTTCACCACTCTGCTCAAGTATAATTTTTAACTCATCGTTTAGTTGGTATTTTCTTGCTATTTCAAGCTGTTTATTAAGTATTTACCGTAACAATGTTGCAAATATTTTTGGTGCAAGGACTAAGTGCTTGAAGGATACGTAGCAGGATATAATGTTTACTTCCTATAGTTCCCTGCAACAATGTATCCATAAACGACCTTTAAAGGACGCTTCTTTGTACATAACCTTTTGAAGATATTCCATCTACATGGAGTATAGAAAGTTATGTTACAATCAATAATAACAAATAAAATGTAGAAATAAATGTCTGAAACATTAATACTAACTTAAAGATATTTTGTATAATCTCTTATGTTTTTATAAAAAAAAGATTCAGTAAACTGAAAAGGGATATTTGCAATGTACATAAACATAAATAAAGATTTACAAAACTGCAAAAATAAACGCATAATAAATTTATGTACAACTGATAAATGCCTATCTGTCGTAAAAATAATTCAAACATTTGTTATAAACTCAATAAATAACTGTACTATGGTATGCATAGAAATGCATACACCGTATGGCTTAACATTGTTAAACACTTAATAAGATCAGGCGAACAAGAATGTACATAAATCCCTTGATCGTATTAGTGTTGATAGAAGATTGCGAGTTGTTCTACATCGCGTCATAGCTACATCGATGAACGACCAGAACGCGTTATGGTATTTTCACTTTGCCTGACTGTGTTGCCAGCATTTTTAAAATGACATATTGTTAACTTCGTTTCGGAACCTTTTCGAATATGCCGCATCACTTTGTGAGAGTTTTTTTGAAAGGGCCGCGGAGAAAAGTTCGTGTTATGATTGAATCGCATAAGCCAAAGCGAGTTGACAGTTTTATTGTTTAATGTGCATTTTTTATTCTTGTACGTAAACAAATAGACTAAATAGGATGTGATGCTGCATATATTATTCCGTTTCGAACCATTTAGTATTGTGCTTTATGTACATCCTTATAAATCCGTTTTTATAGGACACATGAAAATCTCCACGAGCGTAAAAAAAATTCATGATTAATCCTGGAAAGCCACGTGCTACTTTAAACTTTAAGCGTTTTTTGTCATTTTTCACATTTTCTTTTCGCATATACTCGTGTATTAAATTCGCGATCTTGGCTCAATCTTTCGAGCACGTATTTTTTTCTCTTTTACTATCGATATCACGCACAGTAAATTTTAATTATTTTCTTGAATAGTCACCCATTTACACTTCTACGTCAGTTATTCTTCTGCACCATTCATCTAAAAATATTAATAAAAGCGAAGTTGAAGAAAAATCATAAAAGAGTAACTAAAGTCGTCAAAATTGAAATGGAGATCCTCGATGAAATTGCAATCGTTTAAACTATAAATGGTACGAAAGTAAAATATTTAGGTAGATAATGGCGTTCACGTATCCTGCAAATTATACTCGAGCGTAATTACTCGAGATTAACAGTACATTTTTCTGGCTCCAAACGCAGCTGCCTCGGTCGAAGGATTCGTCTTTCTCCCTCGGGCTCTTGATTAAAAATTCAATTACCTGTCCACATTCTTGCGTCGACGTAATTCGGTCGGCGTGCTCGAAAGTCACCGAGCCGCATTCCATTCGTCTCGTTCTGATTTTGACTATTTTTCTTCTCCCGCAGGTCGGCGAGGGAGGCATCATAGTCCTTGACGCCACTCTGGACGCGTCTACGACCGACGATTCCGAGTGGGAAATCTCCGGTGGTCCGCCATCGCCCTGCGACGTATCATTCCTCAATGACAATGTCCTCATCAACGGGCGCAGCAACCTCTCGAGGACGCCACGGAATCATAAGGTGAGTGAGACCTCCTGTACACTTATCTTGTCTCGCGCGGGACAGAAAAAAAGGGTTAATGTCCCTCCGGTAAGGGAAATACTCGTTGTGGAATCATGGATAAAGGCGAAGACGAAGACCAGATGCGAGCAGTTTGGAATCTGGTTGAATCGTTTCGTGCGGCTTGCGAATACTTTAAGTGCGAAATGCGTTGCACTAAGTACCTCTTGTGAACTTTTATTTTACTCTTAAAATGTTTAAAACGTGCACCTGCGTGTTTAATTGTTCTTAAGCGATGGGAAGTGCACTCGACGAGAGTAGAGTGAATGCATGGTTTGAATCTAAGGTAAATATACCAGTAGTTGACACTTTAAGGAATTTTTTTACCTTTTCGTTCACACAGCTCAGGCTAAGCTTACTTTATGGAAAATATATGATTAGTAGTCGCTGTACAAACTATTTTCTTTTATATTATACATCCCCAAGGTAAAAGAGACAGGCAAGACAGGTATACATTCCCGATGGCGGATTTAATAAAATTTGATACAATAGTTGACACCCAGCGAAAACAAAAAATTTAGTAGTCGATATATAGAGAAAAACCATCTAATGAACTAGGCTTGGTAATGTAAATAATGTTAACTTGCAATAATTGTATTGTAACCAAGTCCTTAGCGATTTATATAAGAAAATACGCAAAAATTATAACAGTCGTGCACGGATTTGTTTAACCAGTCGCTATGACACTTTTCAATGCCGGACTATACGGAGTAGTTCGCAGTTATGTAGCTGAAGAGCGACACTATATAGACTAATGTTTGATGTATTCTAGCTTGTGGTCTCATTATTTATTTACTTTTTTTGAAAAAGTGTCAACTACCGATGCTTCTACTTTGTATAAAATGTTGTTTGGAAACATAGACGCATGAAAAAGAAAAGGAAAAAGGAGAAAGAATTAAAGCAAGAGGGCATAAAAGAAAAGTAAGGAAACGCAATTCGAGTATAAATACAAGTGATTATACTTATTAATGACCCAAGAAATGTGTTAATTCCATTTAGTAAGTATTATATACGAAATGAACTCGCTTGAAAAATTAAATAAATGATAACAAATGGATACAATTTTCAAGCTATTTTTTTTCTCTTTAAAGAAATTTATAATTTTTTTTAGCTAAGAAATCCTGATAGTATTTACAATTTTCATATATCTATAGCTGCAAGTTCTCTTTCAAGTGACTTTCTTTCCGTTTATGGTTTTTTTTTTTTGTTATCGTAAACATTCTAAAATAAGTAACAATTACTAATATATTTTTATCTTATCTTTACAATTTTATTTTAACTTTTATTTTAATTACACAATATTAAATAAAGGAGCTACGGTGGTGTAGTGGATAGAGGCTCAGACTACCACGCGACAGAACCGAATTCGAATCCGGCCCATCACCTCTGGTTTTTCTATGTGATATGTATACCGTAGCTCTGGTGGTTCAAGATCCAACTTAAATAATAGGTACTAGGCCAAATGACCTTAACAGTCGGTGCTGAAAAATGAATGAAAAAAAAATATATTAAACCAAAAAAACAAATTTTCAGGAGTATACTTGATATAAACAACAAAAGCGTTACTATTGGGAATATTACAATCATTATGAGGAAGAAAAATAGTTGAATGTCTCTTTGGTAATGCAAGCATGCACTGTGCGCGCGTTTGTAAACGTATTTTGAAAGCTAGTAGCGTTGTATGATTGTTTACCTTCTTAATATTTTAAATGTTACTTACGTTTGCTGACATGATAGCAATAATGTTCAATCTCTTATGAGAAGTGACAGGTAGAAATTCTAATCAAAACGTCTTGCAAACAGATTAGAATATAACTTGATTGTTTTGAACATTTACTACACGAGGATTATGAAGACAAGTTTCCTGTTTTTAGCGTTTAATCAATTAATGTCAAACAAATATAAGTCGAATAAAATTGAAAACAAACATCTGAATCAATATAATGCAAAGGTCGTTATTTTTCGAGCATTCCGTGCATTGCATCGTGTTAGAAATGTATTATTCATTCACATTTTACGATAATAGGGAAAGAATGAATAATAGAAAAATTATCGAAACAAAGTCTGATTTTCCATTAAAATCAGATAACGTGTGGTTACACAATCTCCTCACAGTTGTCTACTTCATTGTCAGTTGAAACGTAACAGTATACGTCATTTAATTATCATCGAATATACTCAATGCTAGTAAAAAAGAGGTTAATGTTGACAGTATCACTTTTTTTTTCAAAAAGCTTTAGGGATAAAGCATAGAAAATTTAAATTTTATAGTTAAATCGGTATTATTATTTGAATACGTTGTAATCGAAAACGTTTCAATCAGATATTTTTAACAACTGTGAGTATTTATAATCGCCATTTTTTTATTAAGCCATACATAAAAACAGATCGATAATTCTGAAACTGATTAATAAACAGATTTTATCCATTTTTACATATTTTAGTATGCAGTATTTGCATTACAACGTTTTTGTTTACTAATGTAAAACTTGCCCTATACACATAATTAGACTGAAAGAAGTTAACTAATTTAAATAGTATTTATAATAAATCTAAACTTTTTTTCTGTGAATTTTTTTCCTATATAATAACGTATTTATGACTCAAAGAAAACAAAAGAATTCAGTGTTACATTGCAACGTGCGGGAATAATTCCCATACTGTGTTGTGTTAAGGTCTATTCGAATATAAAATCTTACAGATCACAGATTATAGCCCATAACACTTTAACCAGTTAATTAGTAGATTCTTAGAGAATGGCTAATTCGGCTTTATCTTTATTGGTTTTACAGCCTAAAACTGACGAATACGACCTGTATATCATATAGAGCATGTCGCATAAAGCGGGTACATCAAACTATTATAATATACAAAGAAATGTCTTAATCCTATGAGACGAATTAATTTAAAAATTAGCACAGTTAAATGTATTCTGCCTTCGAATGTAACATTTAAAATAATAGTTTTAGTACATGAATTGTTTTACCCAATTAAAACATCGCATAATCAAAAAACTGTTTTATATTTATCTAACGGTTTAATAACATATACCACACTATAAATTAAGTTAATAAAAACATGATTGACTAATACTTAATTCTAATTAGTTATTCGCGGCCTATCAAGTCATTTAATACTCTATCTATAACAGAAATACTGTTACGATTTGCATTGTTGATCTCGTAACAGGTATTCCGTACGGATGTATCTGACGACAAAAATTTGTGTTATCGGAAACTACCTTGGTATCACTTCAAATGTATTAAATCAAATGTAAATACAATACGTCATATATTATTAAATGTATATATTTCTAATATATTCTATAAAA
Organism: Ampulex compressa; assembly: GCA_038496175.1. Lineage (NCBI taxonomy): Eukaryota > Metazoa > Arthropoda > Insecta > Hymenoptera > Ampulicidae > Ampulex > Ampulex compressa. The sequence continues at coordinate 28,957 of JBCFXI010001589.1, read as the reverse complement.
ATTCATATATTTCTAAAACTTGATAACATCTTACCACACGCTAAATCATACTGCGATATCGAATATATATGGAGAAAAATGCAGATAAATCACGCAGCCATTTTGAGTAATGGAATGAATATCCCAATTCGGTCACGTTATCGGCGATAACGAATTGCGTTTTATGGAACGGAAATCCACTAGAGCCCTGTCAAAGTTAGCTCATCGATATTAATGTAACGAACGTTATCAGAGCTTCCCCTCTCTCTTACTTTATCGCGCATATCCTACTCGACGATAAAGCCAAGCCTCAGAGTTTACCCTGGGCTCGTCTAGTCGCGCTATCTAATCTAATCGATTGCACTTCCATCTTCCGGAGCACAAGCTCGGGTATTCTCGAGCTAAATCCGGGGGGAAAGCGAGTAGCGTCATTACCAAGGGTCTTCACAAACCGTGGGAATGTTTTCTCCCTAACGAAAGAGATCACGAAACGTTACAGGGCGAACGCGCCACATGGCTTCTGGCCTTTTTCCCTTTTCAAATCGTTGACCGTTATTTTGAGCCCATTCACGCTGTGGATTCACGGTTGTTGTACACTTAGTCACGTGGTCTTTTTTACCGACGGAAAGCAATCATTGCGGATCTAAATGATCTTGGTCGTCATTTTATGGTAAATCAAATTTATGTTGCTGAGTACACATATAGGAGTATATGGTAAGCGTTAGATCGTTCTTAACCCATTATTTACCATTATCTCTTTTTTAGAACGTTTATTATTTATTTCTATCTAAGCAGTGGAACTTTTAGTTTTTATTGTTTTAATTAAATGTTGTACTGACTGCTATAAAAGTTACAAGCTTGATACAAATATATTTCTCTAATTAGCTTACTGTAGGAAATGGATTGATTAGTGCATTATTTTGATATGCACTTGCCTTTGGCATATAATAGATTAACAAGATGCCTGTGACGTTCTCCAACATAAGAGTATCAGTATATACAGCGCCACATTCGTATAACAGTTGTATGTGTGGTGTGTAAGGTCTTTAAGCCGCGATGTCTACCTGGTATAGAAGCAACCCACCCGCTGCGTAGAAAAGAGACGAGAATCTTTAACTTCTTAGCACTAAAATTGCGTTTAGAATCGTGTTTAGAACGCCGCATACATCTTTAATAAAAAGAGCAAAAGAAAATCTCAATAATTTAATATGACGATCTAAACACTGCATGAAAATCTGGGGAACTCTCAGAAAATGCATTGCATAAAGTGATACGACCTTTTGAAGAAATAATGGAGTTTTACGAGTTCGATAGTTCTAGTGTTAACTCCGGACGTGGTAATTAACGCGAAGCCCATCGCTATCTCCGGTACGCCACTATATAGTGGCATCCGCACACGTCACCATTTTTAACAGTGCGCCAGTATAGTAGTTTCCTGACGTGGACTCTGCGTCGTAGCATATTTTAACCCTTAGCAAAAGAGTGCCGCCATATTCACGACATTATAAATATCCCAAGAAAATCAAATGCCGCCATACAGACGGCAGATATTCGTTTATTTCAACCCTCATTATTTTTCTGTAATTTTCACCTCAATATCCTTTTGTACGGACATATCTGTTCATATATAATACTATCTATTATTACTGAAGAGTAATTATGCATTTCTTCTTACTCTGATAATAAAGCAATAAATTCGTTAAAATTCCATCGATCTACTGGTCATGGTTCTAGAAAAATGTGCTTGTTCATTAGGATTAGAATATATTATACAAACGTGCATTATTCAATATTAAATCGTACGTATCCATATTATTTTAATACGTATTTTTTTTTAACTCATTACATGAGAATGTATAAACATAATTTATTCATCTATCACTCCATTGTCATGAAATTTTACACTGCACAGTATCACCAGACACAAACCGCGGTGTTCTATTGTTTACAAGCAGTCTGCGTCGATTAAGAATCGAAGAGATTGAAGACCGTCGTAGAGTAAGACACGACAGCGACTTTGGGGTCTATAAAGACAATACAAATTATTCGACGCGGATGTTTTACAAAAAACGTCGGAGAGTATTATACGAAGTTTGAAACACGCAAAGAAAAAGCAAATTAATTAAGAAGTACGATGCCGAATCTCATGTAAAACGCTACCTCCCATTTTAGCAACATTTTCACTGTAAATATTTCAATCTTTTTTAATAAACTCTCTTTTACCACACATTATACTACACATGTGACAACGTATATATACGCCTTTCGTAGGCAAAGGATCAACACATTGATTGCTCTGGTGATCGTCTTTGACCGACGTGAATGCATTCAATAAAAGTACGTAAAATACATGAACATTAATGCTTATAATTTTGTGAATGTAATTAATATTATCTTATAATAGAATAACCTCGATATAATGTTAGAATATAATTAACATTAGAATATTAGAATAGGTAAAATATTGTGTAATATATTTTACCATCATACGGGTGTATTGTCATGTGGGAAAATACTCTGGTTCCCTTTGGAGGTAAAAACGACGAAATACCCCCGGTAGTCAACGTGTTCACCATATCCGTTCGCTTGAAATGTATATTCTTGATACATGCGCTCTCTCTCTTTCTCCCTCTCTCTCTTCTTTTCCCTACAACGAAAGCTATTTCTTTTGTCACCAGCCAGCATGCTTTACGGCAGTCGTCCAGTGTCCCATAACACATGATGCCCATTTCTGGAGTATATTTAGATTCTTCTTCTTAAACACAAGACAAAATTTCTATATAAGCATGTATTCTATTTAGTTCTCTTTATGAGATCTATCTCGTAGAATCTATCTCGATTGTGATACAATCTTCTTTATGACAAGCACGATACTATTTGAAATGAATAATAATTATCATTGATATAAGAGATCAGTTTTCTACAAAATCGTTGGACTCAGGGTTAACTGGTACAAATACTCGATGTACTTAAAAGGCGTTCCGTCATACATTAGACTCCCACATTTCGCCACAAACGAAAATTTTAATGGGTTTAAATCCGAGAAACTAGAATGCTACATAATAGGAACTCCATTTATTTGAAAACTTGCGTGTAAAAATACGAATTCTTAACAGGATTATCCCTAATAACTTCATAGCCATCCGACTAGGAATATAATGTCTTAAAATCATAATTCTATGAAGGAATAATTGAGAAATGTTAATAAACAAGTTTAAGCGTCAGAATTAGTGTGATCGCAAATCGAGAATCATCGTTAAACGCGAAATCCCAATAAGAAGCGATTACTTACTTAAAATTAGTTTCGCTATGTTAACCAAATAAGGATAAAGAATGTGATAATAAATAGATATATGCAAATGCTACTTTAGATTTAACAATTTACACTATCATTTGCTGTTAGGCAACCTGAAATGGGTTGCGAAAACTCGATATACGATATTGCGTATTAATAATATTTATCTAACAATGATTTACACGCAGTTAGATAAGCTCTAAGAAGTAACCATAGATAAGCTGAGGGTAACCTTCCTCTTCCAATGGTTTTATTTAGAACGTGCAGTAACAACGACGAGAGTAAAAAAATGCACACTCTACTGCACACATTATTACGTCTCGAAGTGGATAAATTACAATACTATGATACTATCGATACTATGAATTTAAATCATTATTTACCATTGTCCCTTTTTTGGGATGATGGTTTTTTTATTTATTTCTACCTAAGCCTATCTAAGCCTAAAAGTGGTACTTTTAGTTTTGATTGTTGTACCTAACTGTTGTACTGATTGCTATAAAAGTTGCAAACTCAATAAAAATATTTTTTCTGTAATTAGCTTACTGTAGGAAATTGATTAATTAGTGCATTTTTTTATATTTGCACTTAGCTTTGGCATACATCGGGTTAAATATAACAAATATGTTTTTCAAGATGTAGGGTTCTAAACTCTCTATAAGCATATAACATATTCGCTTTCTCTGTTATTCTATTTTACGTCTAACTATAGTTTTGTGCATTCTAAGATAGTGTTGTGTACAAACTTGACCTTTCCTGGTTAAGGTACCTGCCTTCTTACGCACGTTTATCGTCTATAAGCTAGCGTAACGTCAAATTAACATAACGTTTATTTTTTCCTTATTTGTAGATTAAAGCCGCTCAAAAGATATCTGAATTCAATTAAAACGAAGATGCAAATATAGTTAGAATATCAAAATCTAAAAGAAATATGTTGTAGAGGATTATCGATGTAAAACAGGTGTGTTAAATTGATTAATTATCAAAAGTTTGTAGCTATTGACGCTTCAAGTAGGGTTTAGCCTTTTTTAAAGATGTGTATCAGAATAATGACAAAATTGATTGGATTAGAAGAACCGAAAAAAGACTTTGAGTGTAGATACTTTTAACCATATTTAAAGGATACATATGTGTTTTAGCTTCGACCCCTTAGCTATGTTTGAACACGTCTTTACATTCCTTTCGTATTTTAGATTTCAAAGCATACACAAAAGAATAGATGTACAATTACACTTGATATCGCGCTATTTAAAAAGTAGTTTAATCTTTATAATTTATAAAAACTACCAAGTCGTACTTTATACTGCGTCACTATTAAAATTAATGCTGGAGCATTCACGTCCGCGAACGTGTTAAGTTCTTTATAAATAAAGATGTTGTGGAAAAAAATTCTTATAATAATACGTATACTTAATAAAGGATTAGACAAGAGCCAATTTCATTGAGTAATAAAAGTATTAAAGTAGAATAAATTTGGAACGTGAAGGATTCAGTTTCTATACCCAATAGCGATTTCAAGCTTTCTCTGCTTTATTATAATGTACGATTAGACGAGAGTCAACATTAAGATATCATCAAATTGTTAAAATATCAAGAACATTTAAATTGTAAAGGGTTCGTTCATTTCTTTATCTCGTTGTTTGTGGACTTTGTTAAACATTGTTATAACTTTCGGACACCCGTTTGATAGGTTTCGAAAGCAGAACAAGCGAGTTATACGTCCTGAAGTACCCGTAATTAAATGTACTAAATAATTAATGTTGTAAAGCGCAGTAGGCAGGCCATTAATTTTTACGACCCCACTTTTCCTTCTTACAAATCGTAAGGCACGTGAACGTAATTGTTTTACGAAGACATAAAGCTGTAAGAATAAGCTTGAGTAACACTGCTAAACACGCGGACAAGAGTGGCAGTGATACCCATAGGCGTCGAATCTTCAACGCTACAGTCGAGTGTTGCCATTTTTTCCAAACTTTCGTGTGCGTAATACCCACAAATTTGGCACATTTATATAGTTTTATGGATTCTTTCTCAAGTCATGTTCAACGAATATTTTCTATAATACTAGGACTACAAGTGATTATCTTGGCATATGCGAATATACACCATCTAATCGTTCAACGGTACTAGTTTGTCCAATAAGTTTGCGGAACGGAAAACAAAAACGAATTTATAGTTGTAAAAACTTACTTTAAAAGTTAAACCAAAGTTTTAAACTAAAGGCTTTAAAAAGACTTTAAGTTAAAAAATGCTCCAAACGTTGTGTTTTTGTTGCATTGTTGCGGCATCCACTGCGCACACGGCTGTTCGAAACCCAACTCTTTACTTAGAATATTGTAAAAAAATATTGAAATTTTCGTTGAGTTTCTTATAAAACATGAAACATTAAAATGACGTCGAAGTTTTAGTTCTACTAATGACGAATACGCGGCGCGTATGAACTTATTGAACAACCTAATGCATGCACGGACGAACACACACACACTTTATTTATTTTAATTACGGGTATTCGCATTTTATAATATTCGCAATATAATCGTAATTGTGTTAGAGGCTTAGATATTTCATAAATGATCATAGAGCAAAATTATTTGTTTCTTTCTCTACATTCATTTATAATTAGGATAGAATTACTAAGCTAATTCGACAGATGAGTTGGATACCTTTTTAGGTGCCTAACTCGCTGTCTAGTCAGTTTACGAAATCTCGTAGGCCAATAACGTTTGCATCTGAAAAGGTCGCGGTACAAGTTTTCCAATTAGCCCTCTTACTACGCAACACAGAATATGTATCGTGGCGGATTCAAGTTGCGCTTTGCGCCCTTCACATGCACCAATACAAAGCTTTATTTAAAAAAAGAAGAAGAAAAATAATTTCCCACACGCAAATATCAATCTCGTCGACAGAACTTTAATTCCAAGAAATCAGAGGAAGTATTAATATAAGTGTACGGATATGTTTGCAATGACTATCGTCATGATATGACGATAACATAATAACATATTATGTTATTTTAGAAAGAAAGTAAGAGCGCGTATTCTTGCCAGCATACCAAATGAGATGTAAACAAATTACATACCTCGTGGTTACATTTCTCGCTGTTCACATGTAGCGCAAAGGGGATTCTTAGTATACACACACAAGCAGCTTCATCATTGTGTAATATATATAGCTCAAACCTCGTATCACAAGCGACTTCGGCACAGTATTCGAAGAGTTAATCACCCGTTAAACCAGGGATGTTGGAAACCGAGAATCTATCAATATATATGGTGTAACATTCGCATACAATTGCATTACTTTTGTGATGTGTGCGTGTGCGGGCGCGCGAGCTCGCGCGCACATGCGCACGCGTTTTGTATCAATTGATAGGTTTATATTGATCTATACTTATAAATCCCACAATCATTGCATATAATCGAATTAATTACCACGTTTTGACATCTTTTAGACTTACCATTTCGATGAGATACCTAATACATATCTAATGTTAGCATACAGTATATAGGTAGTATACTGTATGTTACATATCAAATTCAACTTTACCGACAGTGTATATTCTTTTGCTATCAGTTAATTTCTTAGGCAACGATAATATATGAATCTCTTGCAAAATTACTATTCGATTTAAAAAATGACATGCAGAAAACCGTTGCATACTCACGGCGGAATGTAAACAAAACGATGTGCGCTATTTGACTAACAAAACGGATTACATAATTTGATTTCTCTCCAGCAGAGAAAAAGATAAGGGCAAAGTGGTTGAGTAACGAGAACCATTTGATCACTTAAATACCGCGGCAAAACGGTGGAAAGCCTTCGAGAGCGAACGGCCATAAATTTGAGCAGTGCCTCAAAGAAATTGCAGGTCGGCCATTTTGACAGCTTCAGTAGTTCCAGTGTTAAAAGATGAACCGTTTCGCTGACCGCGCGACTTTCTCACGGGCCCGAGTTTATGCGAATTCCCGTGACGATGAAACGCGAGGTTGGCCATTACTAATACCGATTTGTGAGTAAAAGTATCCTGCCCACTGACCGGCAATGGTTTTCGAGCACCTCGTCGAAGGAGTTAATCTACCGTGTTCCATGGGAACACGGTCAATGAACGATCCTGTTTCACGCTCATTTCTTAGCTCAGGAAAGAAGGATGATGCCTTATTACAACTAGCTACTGGGCACTTCTTCCGCGTCTGTGGAGGGAAGAAATTTTCGTCGGTTTATGCAAGACACGAAGGAAATGTCAAATGGCGCATGGCGCTTCGTACGGTTATTTAACGTAATCATCACGTGTAACGTAATCTCTTGATGCTTGAACCCTGCAAACGGCGTCCTTAGCGATTTTCAGTCCCGGATAACGATTATTCGTACAACCAACAATTTATTTAATTGCCGACAATTTTTTTAATTACGTACAACACGTAATCGTTTATTCTTAAAAGTAAAATATATATTTTTATAAAAACTCTGCTGCAAAAGTCAAATCTATGATGTAAGCTAGTAAAATAAAAATTTGAAAAAATACAGTATAACGTAGAAGAGGCGGTTACAAATTTAATTAAATGTACATCACACTACATTATAGAAATAAGGAAAGATTACAAAAATTGCATTCTAATAATGAGATATAGAAATTAGCTTAGAGATATTACTTCAAAGATAATAACGTAAATAATTAGCTTCTGGACAATTTATGATGGTACAAGAAATTAGAAAACTATTTTACGACAAAATAGAAAGTTACACGGGAAATCTAAATAAATCTAAAGAAATAAGAGTTTATTCTAAAAATATACACCATACATACAAATGTATTTATTATCATTTTTTTTAAATATATAATCAATACAGTCAGCGTTATATTTTAAAGTTCTAATGAATAATATATAGCTACACCAAAATATGTTGATCATTGCTTAAGAGACAAAAAGATTGATTGCTTACTTTAGTTGGAAATATGTACACTCCACATTTTTAGCGTAACATTATTACACTCACTGTTCCATGATTCTCCTTTCGTGAGAATGCAATAAGTATCAAATGAATTCTTCGTCAATGTGCTATATTTTTCCTGGATTTCTTTCTGTGAGCGCAGATCATGTTACTATGATAAAAGTGCATGAGTAACTGTTTAATATTATATAATGTGGAATTCTTTTTTCAAGTTTATGTACGATATTCGATGAGGAAAGACATATGCATTTTATTACCGCTTATTGAACAGATAATTTATGTTAAAATAACATTTGTAACATTAGGCCATTTATTTAAATTAATTATAATAATTACTATTTATAATGCTTCAAGTAAACCAAACAAATGTTATTCGCGATCAAAAAAAATATAATATTAATCTTAATATAATTTAATTTTAAATTAAAAATATAATACACGATCTGTATAATTTTTTATATATAAGATTACTACAGATAGAAATAATAAGGTTCCATAGACAAAGATACATATTTTAGGACTATATATGCTTTAATATTTAATGCTTATTGCGAACTATTTTGATATCAAACTTATAACATTAATTCATTATTCGAAATTCACTAACCTAAAATTACAATGCAAACGATTCAATGATGAAGAAGTACACCTTTATTCAAAGGTCTTATGACACTTTTTTTTTTAACTTTTGTTTTATAATGTAAATTATATAAATTACGTAGTTTGATCGCAACATAAATTTAGAGATATGCGTTTAATATTGACTGCATATTTAAGTTAAAAATTTAAGTAACATTTTAAATTGTTTAGGCTTCTTTAAATGATACAGAAGATATTTAAAATATTAAAAAGGCGTTAAATAACTACGGACGAATTTCTCTCCTTTACCTATCATTTCACAATAAATCCTTTACCTCTATTGTGATTATATTAATGCATAAAAGCAAAATGTAATATTACAGATTTTTATATTAAGATTTAAGTCTTTTTCAAATCTTTTCTGAGATCAACGTGGTTTCGAAGGATAGCATCAAATATTATGAATGGGGTTTGCCATTCCGATTATTTTATTAAATTCTCGTCCAATTGCAGGTGTCTTGAAACTTTTCAACACCGATGTACATTTAAACAATACTTGCAACACTTTGGTCGCATGTTTTGTTCTTGAGAAAATGAGACACTTATTTCCTGCTTCTCTACGTTGCATTGTAATTTTAGAGAATGCAAAGGAGCTGAATAGGCTTTAAACGGTGAAAAAATGTGTAATTTCGCCACGTCGCCATATCGGCGAAAATATATGGCTCTGCTACTGCACTTAATGACGTTAAAGTGGATGAGAAAATTGCTTCGTGAGATTTCCTGATTTGGCATGTGTCGAAAAACGCATTCTTTTCCCATATTTTCCTCTTTTTATTTTCCTTTTCGTACATTGTTCGTCGGGCCACGTTGTAACTTATAACTTGCCTTTTACCATCTACGTTGTGCTGTGCGTGTATACTACAGATTTACCAAGCAAAGAGTCGCGTTATAATCGATACCCGTGCAAAATCATGAAATAATAAAGCTTCGATGCCTCTTATCTGGATGGTGGAGAAATAAAAGTAAAGAAATTAAAGCATATACGAATTGTCAATGGATTTTCTTACGACATGTTTCTCTATTGTTAAATAATTAAAGTTATACATGACAGATGATACAGCTAAACACAAACTTTTAACACATTTTTTGTCCAATTTATAACATAACTCTTTACTTTTTACCGAAGCAGACGTATTACGGGTGATATACTATTTTTAGATTATCCGTATTGCTGATTACAGACCTGAAAACCATTTTTTCCGCCTTATTGAAGTGTTTTTGTCGGAGAACTTTTCGTTTCTTATGCGAAATTTAAGTTAATATTTTTCTTCCAATTTTTTATTTCGGGAAAGAGATAAAATGTTGTTAGAGAAAGATCCACAAGTGCAGAAAACACAGAGGAAATAGTACTTACCTTGAGCTTTGCTGGATATTCATTGATTAATTTGATATTGGCACGCTATCCTTGATGCATTATCTGTAAGATTCGCTCGCATGCACTAACAATGTTTAGATTAATATGGTCGCGTGTTCTTACACGTGACAGATATACTATAATCGGTAGAATGCCGATAGCGAAATTTATCTCTACATGTTTCCCAATGTATGGTGTGTATGTGCAAGTTTAACGCTTTGTCTTTACTGTATAGTATTGTTTGACTGACAATGAGTTACCAATGAAATTATCCTTCCGCCCTTTAAAAGGATAGACGGTTGAAAAATTACATGACTTTGAAATTTTTAAGTAAATATTTTTGCAGGAAATATTTTTCTTTACATAAAGTATTACTAATTATTTTTACGAATTTCTAATTTCCAATCTAAAATTTTTAATTTTCTGAAAATGCTATACTTTTTTCTCCTTAGTAAATTCTTGCCTGCCGTTTCTAATTTTTATTTTCAACGTGTCTTCTCTCCATTTGAAGGTATTGTGAGATTGTCAATAGTGTTTTTTTATTCTTACTCAGAAATGTATTAACCGCATCTGAAATAACATGAAAAGTAAGAATAAAATAAAATATTAACGCTTTCACACACTGTAGGCAAACTTTATGACCACCCTATGCAGTTGGACTGTAGACGATTAATCTTCGAGTACCGTTATAAAATCGAGATTCTAACAGAATCATAAAGATATGAGAAATGCATTGGATATTAGATTTATATTTTCTGTCTTTACTGAGTTCTTTTCCTTGATAAAGTATTATCGATAGGCATTTAAGCAGTGTTCTGTTTTGTAATAAAAAAAAAATGATAAACAAAAAAGCTCATCAAAAACTGAAAAAAAATGTTACTTATTTATTACAATCGTACTTTTATGAATCTGAATATTACATTCTTTTGTACTACTTTGGCATATATTTGTGTTTACAAGTGTTGAAAATAATTACAAAAAACGTTGGCTAGCATGCCCGAGCAACAGTTTCCTCGTTGTTATCGCACGATTCTCGCTATCTACTAGTTATTGGTTTCCCCACTATTAATAACTCCATATATTTCTATCGTGTTTAATCCTGCATGACTGCAAATATGTTTACACCACTACCCAGACAAGTATGCTAGGTGTTGTTAAGAAGTGTGGAAGTAAATCTATGCGGCTGATAAGGTTTGCTTTGAAATTGAAAATGCCACATGCAAACTTATAACATTCATACGATATTAAGTATTAGTAAATATTTTAAAAAAGTGATTATAAACATTTAAAAAACTGGAAGATTTAATCCAAGAATAAAATATATTGTTACAATATTTTGATACAAAAGTAAATAGTTATTATGTTATACTTACAGTATTCTTAATATACTGATAGTTTATGTAATAATATAATCGTTATGTTAGTGAAACAATTTTCTAATTGTTTAATTTTAAACGTATAAGTGAGAACATTTTGTTGTACCTATAAAAGAAACTCATTGCTTTAATTTAGTCGATGCTGATACTTACTGCACCTGTGCTTTGCCGGAAACATTGACGTCACTCATATCAACAAAACGCAGATGCTTCGTACAAATCGAAAAGAAGAAAAAACATGATGTTATTTCAATAACTCTTTGCACAATGATAAATTTTGCAAGTAGGTTGCCTGACGAAAATGATGCATCTGGTATACTTTAAGATATGTAGAATAAGATGTTATAGAATTTGTTCACAGCATTACCCAATAACCATCTTTTTAAATATAACATCTAAATATTACTTGCTAGTTACATTCTTCGCATATAAGTATTACATTTTAGAAAGACAAATAATGCGTTTATTTTTATTTAATACTATATATGTATACAGTTTAATAATAATACACGTGATTTTGAAACTTGGACCTAACATTTATTAGGTTTGCGGATTTCCAGTTGGATTTGAGCAGATGCAGATTGCACGTAGGAAGCATAATAAGACAATTTATACCACTTGGAAGTTGGTATTTAGGTTACAGCAGTGTAATCATATGCTATTGCAATTGCATTGAACAATTCTATGCGAGGATAAGTTGGGGCATTTAGTCATTTACACGTTCCAACATAATGATAACAGATTTTAATACACGTATGCAAATATTGTGATATGTATGTGGTGTGCGAGGTTTTTAAGCCGTGGTGTTTACCTATGATAGGGATAATCCAGGTGCTACGCAGAAAGGAAAGGAAAATCCATAAAGAGACCCGTGCTGTACGACGACAATTTTAATACATATGACATAGTAGACACGTACGTAGACATAAGTTTAATTTTAAAGAGAGCTTTAGTTTTCAGTTTTGAGTTTTACGTTTAGACTTTTTATAGAGAGAGTTATAGAGAGTTAAGACGTATAGAGTGGAGCGACTTGTTTAGAAGTTCGACGTCCAATTTCTTACGGAGCCTTAACTCTCATTTCTCAATAACAGTTTCAATAGTTTCTCGTATATTTCAACCCTTTCTTAATAAACCACCATTTAACCATCACCACTAGTTTTTCCATGTGATATGTATACTACAGCTCTGGTGATTCGAATCCCACCGTAAACAGTAGGTCCTACGCCAAATGACCTGAGCAGTCCGTGCCGAAAAACGAATTTAAAAAAAAAAAGTAAAATCCACTGTTTAACAACACACATGTGCGTACATGCGTGCATACATTCGTGCGTCGTGCGTGCACGAACGCGCGCCCATGTGTATATCTGTGATATAACATCGTACATAAATATAATAAGAGCAGTGGTGACAAAAAAGGAAACAAATTATTTTGACTGCCTGAATGCTTAGCATCGACAGCAGATTGTGAAACGTAATAAGCCCCGTGCAGACGCAACGACGTTATGAGAGACATTACACATGCGATATTCGATAATGCTGACGATCGTGAAAGTAATGCGTGCACAGCTCGTCAAGACTACGATTTCGGAATTTTACACTGGCTGACACGAAATGTATCCGTGGCCGACTGACACCGTTTGCACCGCGTCAATATTTTTTCAGCGCAAAATTAGCAGATCTTCTCCTAATCTTCAACTGGCAAATGATTTCAATCATTTCGTCTCTCGTGCTAAATCTAAGATTTCTTGTGAGCGATGATTTACGACGCGTGATCGCCAAGATTATGGTTCTTCGGATCCCTCGGATCCTGTCGGTTGGGCGACTAAATTATTAAACATTCCCGTGGATGATTTTGGTCACGTAAAAACCGAAGGAGCTTGTACAACGTGATTTACATCGGTACGAGATTAATGACGCTGCATTACGATGACGCACGTGAATTTGATTTACGGTACCTCGACAAACATCCTGCAGATTGTCACAAGGAATGTTCATAAATCAATAGAGGACGAAGAATCAAGTTCTTCCTCCCCTTCTTTCTTTCTTAATTTCCTTAGTTTAACGATATCTTATTCTTCTAAGCCCTCGGCCGATTTTCCACATTTGATTATCGGTAATATCCCTTTCAGAAGTTCGATTTTCCACTGCATACAATGATAAACTTTAATATAAGCTGCAACAGGAATTGGCTGAGTAAATAGTGGCGAGTCTTAATATCGATTCCAGCTGTTAACGCAGAAAAAGCAAACTTTACAGTATAACCAAATAACATGCATACGGCGATAATTTGGCCGTATCAGGCATGTCTTTAAAATCGCATTCATTATCGGCTATTAGTGCAAAGTTTTATTCAACTTTAATATAAGGTACACCGTGAGTTTGCTGAGGTAAGCACTTATTTTTCGTAAATATTATTGCGGTTATACATTTAGAAATATACTGTTTCTCTTGTTACTCTAATATGTCGATAAATTTTTTCAACAAAACGAACGATATGTTTGTAGGTTGAAGGTATTGAAGGTATGTGTGTAAATACAACTAAAAGATTTTCGATCCTTACATGCGATGAAGATTGCATTATAACTTACAGTTCTCGTAGAATACAATAATCGAGGTGGTTTGTTGATGGTAAAAAGAAATTCTTTTCTTTTTCTTCGACATTTTCTCTTTTTTTGGATCATCTGCTAAGGAAACCACATTCACATATATATCACATTTGGCCACAGTTACATATATATCACACTCACACATATATCACATTTGACAGATTTGCACTGTAACATAGACGCTGAGTGCAAAGAGTTCTAGTGAGTTTCTTGCCGTCACGTTTATGATGTACATTTTGCGCAGGAAGGTCCGGAAGTAATGCGTGTAATCTGAACTCGACATTTCTCGAGGACTGATCTGCTCTGTCTACTACACCGTTTTTATTGGTATTATTTATATAGGAAATTCGTATGATACTTCCGTTTTAAAAAAATGCTGAGTATTCTCATAAAGTAATAATCGAGGAAAAATATCCATTCACGATTCATGCAAATAGACCATAGCGTATATCTGATGCACAAAATGTTATTTATATAAAAGAAATCTTAAGGGTTAATTGAAATTTCACCTTGATTTCTTATGGTATAAAATTAAACCTTTATTTAATCCGTTATAGTGATGGTTTTAAGCATCCGTATTAGTTACCACTTTTTTTTTCAAAGACCTTTATGTAATATTAGAAAGCATAGATTGTCAATGGCAATGTATACGTTTTAATAATACAGTTAAATCGAGATTTACTTGATATTTTGTAATAATATTCGATACAGTACTTATAATTACCTTTAAAAGCTTTCTTACTACTCGCGGTGATTTTTTCTTGCCATTCAGGTTTGCAAATTTATAATTACCTAGTATAACACTTTTAGAACATAATTATTGGGTTGTTCGGAAAGTCATTTCGTTTTGTTTTTCGTTTTTCACCAACCAAAAACTACTGTGTAGAATTAATAGAACTTTTTCACACACAAGCCTTGCAATATCAGCTCTCAAGACATATAATGGTTATGCGGCTTAAGTGTGAAGTTGGTTTCGAAAAAACGTAATTAAGTCCTCTGACGGGAAAAAACGAAATTACTTTCCGAACAACCCAATACTTGCCGCATAAATAAGTTTGGAAATTCAATGTTTTTTTTTCTGATATCGTATTTTATGTACTGTATCATGATTATCAATGTAAAATGATTATTATCAATGTAAAATGATAATTATCAATGTAAAAATGATTATCACCAATTGCTTATTAAGATATGAAGTTTAGAAATTAATATTATACTGGTTTTGGAATATCATGTGACTGTATGATGAATGTATATACCTGTATACGTTAAATATGTAGCACACATGTACGAAAAGTTATGAAGATTTTTACAGAAAATTGAAGATATTTGAACACACTCAGTGCTATCGTAATCCGTATCCAAAAAGTCTCATGGTCCACTCAGAAAATCCAGTATAAAATTTATCCTAATGCGATATTTCAATCGTGTTATATTCGAGGAAGTAAGGCGAATTCGAAAATCCTTTGGAAACCGAAAGTGGCGTAAGAAACGGTCGCGCGAAGACAGGGCCATAAATCATGTCTGAGCGGTTGCCTTAAGCTTGTTTCCAAAACAGTCTGCGTACCCTAGAATTCTGCTGGTAGCAGAAGTCGATAAAGGTCGAGCTAACGAATAATTACGTATAGCGAATTCTTCGAAGACTGTAACTAGGCGCGATGGCGACTGCGAAATATTGCGTAACAAGTGCGCCCGAGACAATGGCCCTCCTTAACTCTTTAAGAGGACCACTTTTGCAAATAAGACAATCAGATCAGTGGTGTAGAATTTGTCAAATATTTTACAACTTCTTTATCTACTGCTAATAGAAACTGTTTTGAAAGTCTGAAAGAAACTTTGCCTTTGATGTTACAACGCATGAAAGAAAACATTTCATTACTTCTATTTTCCTAGAAGAATTAAACGTATTACTCAACAAGAAGTTAAATAGTTTGAAAATGTCCTCGTATTTGATATTGCAATACTCTATTAAGAGTGATCTTGAATAAAATTCGGACAAAACAAAAAAAAACTCGCTTTGCTCTTAAAGTTTAGCATAAGATTACTAGATCTAGATTTTAACATAAATTTTCATTATTTAAATGACCAAAAGATAACAACTATGATCTTTAATCATCTATCTATTAGAATATATTAAGCATAATATTGGTTAAGTAGTTTTGATTTATCAGTAGCATGATCTCATGGTGAATTATTTGTGTATTTGTAATTATATATGATTAACAATTTGATATAATAACGATTTTTAATAATAAAGTTATAACCGTTTATATTTTTACAGAAATGTAAAAATATTTAGTTTTATGCAGGCCAAAGAATCCAGAAGGAATAAAATGTTATTAACTCTTACAACTTACATTATTTTCTATTACAAAGTCAGCAAAACAACATTATCTAGGCATAACATTTTTGAGATATGGTATTCTCAATTATGACCCAATCTTGTAATCGGAACAATAACATTGAACCGTGTTTGCTTTTCTCACAGTTGATTAGTCTTTTATTTAGACTTATTGAACCATTTTAGTTTGCATATGTCCCTGGTATCAATTGCATAGACTTGATACAGCTTTTTTATTCGTAAAAACCTAATTACTTGTCATCATTTGGAAATTTCTCCTATCGAAAAGTCTTAATTTTGAATTAAATAGGTGAAAAATAGAATGTGTTAAATCCGGCAAAAACCTATAAAAAAAGAGTTATTTAAAAAATCTATAAGCTTCGCTTGCTCTTTCTGTTACAACTTTTAAAGTACCTCAAAATATTGAATCGTACCTGATAATTATTTTATATGTTCATTATTTGTATTGCCAAATGCAAATTGCGCGATCATAGAAGTGTAAGTCTATAACCTTAAAAGTATCTTCTTTATGACCTTGAAACAAAAGCAAATTTGAAGCTTGTAAAAGGAGAATTTAAAGAGGAATTTATGTTAAAAACGACGGTGAAGTTCACGGCATCGATCTTTCGTTCGGATATTATGTAATCGTTTAAACTGTAATACTGCGTGTCTTATGAAGGAGAAATTATGACGCGAGGGGTATTGCATAAGTTGGTTTTGATTCTTTTCCCTTTTTTTCTTTCGTGGCCAAACTTTTGTGGCATAAAACCTTCCTACCTTCGCCTATCATGACAATTGGAAAACTGTTCCATTCATCGTGAAAATTGCTCGACAGCAATCCCCTTTCTTGATTGTACTGTATTATTATGGTAGTCCATCTGGAAAAAAATGGAAAACGAAATAGTGGTGGCACTCCTTCACGTGCTCTGCATTCATGTGGAACACATATGTTCGCAAGAAATCGAGTTGCGGCACGTCATTTCGAGTAACTAAAATACTTTGAAGCGATAACATTAAGCATCGGTTATATTTTTATTTCAAATAAGGTATTTCTGAAATGCTTAAGTGATTTACCTGGTCCAATTATCGAATGATCCGTTTTTTCCATGTTTTTTTACCGAATAAAATTTGATTTTCGTACATAAAAGTTTGATTAATATTGAACATCATTATATTAATGTAATTAATTTCACTAATTGGTATATTATGCGATATACATGCATACATATCCGTAGATTACAATTCAAAAGTAGGAATTATTAAAATAATCAATTTTAACAAAATTTTGATAGTGAGATCTTCGGAACCGCGTAATATCTACCGCATTTGACTACGTGAAATCTCTCGCTGTCCACATAATTGGTCTGTTTTATGTTCTGACAACTAACTTTACGAGCACTGTTTAAATACCGTCTTATCAAAGACGACTGCTAAAAATAAAATTGTCTCGGCAAGTCTGCGTCATTGATAGCATACGATTTAAACGTAGCTACCTGATCAAATATTTTGTACTAAATAAATATGCATCAGTTGGGCACGGGGCTATAATTGGTTAACGGGTGATAAATTTCCACCGCTCTACACATGCAGTCCACTTAGAAATAATTTTTTTAAACATCACACTCAGTTTTCATACGTTTATCATGTTATAGTGTTTTTACATGTAGAATTTGAAAATATATTAAGAAAAATTATTTGTGGGTTTACAGAGTGATATGAGTTTGTGACCGATGAACTTGTAAACTATCTCTAAGAATAAGGAAAAATATGTATTTCACGTGAAATGAAAAGTAAAGTATACCTGATTTCCTCAAACTAAAAGAAAATTCATATACAACAAGGAAAAGGAATAAGATAATTGTATTTCATCATACTTCAGTGATTTTCTGTTCAGTGTTCGAAGTTTCGAATGCTTGTCGCGTGTAGATCATCGGAGCAAATACAAAAATACTGTACAACTAATTCAAGTAAATTTCATTTACATATTATCATTATTTCTTGCCCGCGAATACATCGTTAAATAAAAAATACCCTTTTATGACTATCGGGCACGATCCTTGAATAAGAAACAACTATATAAATATAAATATAAAAATGTGTGTGGGTGTGTGTGTGTGCGTGCGTGTGCGTGCATCTATACATATTAAGCAATTTAAATTAAATATAATTGCACATTAAGTATACTATTGAAGGGCGGAGAAAAGAAATTTCATCGAATATTACACGTGGTTGTGGTAACGCATCGTAATCAAGTGCGTGCCTCTGGCGCGATTGATATAGTATCTATTAACCTTCCGTTAGGCGTAACTAATCGGATAAGCACCGGCCGGATGTACAGGGTGTCTAATAAGTCACTCTCTATTACCAATTTCTTAGTGAAACTGCACTGCACAGCTTAAATTTATACATGGTGGTACATCCGCATATTCCATAAATAATGTTGAAAGAACATTTCATTTGGGTAAGGAGCCTTTTTTAAATAACTATTTATCCAGAAAGCAATGTTTTGGACGGCTCAATGCGTTCCTTATCAAGCTTATAGCTAACGATAAACCAGACTTAATGAAAATGGAATACAGAAGAAGCAAAAAAAAAGGAGGAAGGACTTTCGATGAGGCAACTTATTGAATAATATTCGTAAAAACGTACGAACGACGTCGGCGGAATCCAGAATGAAGCGTTCTTTCAACCTTATTACCAAAAAAAGAGATTATTCTATGTCTTCAATTTCATAAATAATATTTGTGATTAGTTGTATGATCTCTTTTAAGCAAAGGTAGATCATCCACAGCTTAGATTTGGCTCTCTGTTGAATTTTTGTCTCAGGATATGCCAAGGAGACAGCATATCAAAAAGAGCTACAAAACTTCTCGACAAATCGGGAACAACAATTTCTAATGTAACCAAAAATGTTTCGACAATGCTGAGACTTATATCAAACTTTAAACAGTCCCAAAATAAACCTTGAGGAAATGGACCTGTAATTGATTCCGTTCCAAAATCGATCTGCAAGTAAAGAAATGATTTGTATGAGTATATTTAAAATAGGGTATTAAAATAGGTATATTCAAATGCAGTAACTTGTCAGAGACTATATTATACGCTTCCTCTTCAAAGTAAACAGGCCAACACTTCTTAATTTCAGTAGCTTAATGTTTTTATGTTGCCATTAGTTTTAAACCAGTACTATGCCATGAGGTCACTCAGCGCTACTGAACATTTTAAGTAATTAATATACCTTAAATTGAAGAAAGAAAGTTATACGTCTGGACATAAGTTCTTAAGCATATTCCGCATATTCCTAAGCTTCTATAAATTACGTCTGGCGGAAGTTTAATAATCCTAGTGTTGTAAATTAGTCTTTCTCAATCTTCCAACCAAGATATTTGTGTGGAATTATACCGTAGTATAAATGTTCATGATATGGAAGATACACAATTTTGGTAGACTCGGGTTAGTGGGTATTATATAAATAAATAAAATTATACATATTTAACCATTACTTTAACATGTGAAAAATAACGCTTCAATACATTTTTACTAAGAGCAATTCAGGCGACTTTCGATTTCTGAACAAAGATATGCGAATGTATGTTACAGGACATTCATCAACGACATCGATCACGAAGCCCTTCTCAAATGGGCTTAAAAACATTTTGCCGATTTCTCTTTTTAACTCAAGGTGACAACTATTATTTTGTAACTCATTAAAAAGTTAACGCAATTCAATCGAGACTTACAGCTTCTATGCTGCGTCACCCACATTTGAACTTCCGATATTATTTGTCGGTACACAATTGTATTTAATACCTTCCAATCTGAAACATCGATTATTACTATAATTATTGCTTTTGTGCTTCATTTCAAAATTAATTTTTACTACCGTTCTATCCATTCTTGTTAAAGTAGCTACTTACGTCTATCATTATTTATCAAATATAACGACTAAATAGTAAAATATGGATATTTTTTAATATAATAAATTTTAATAAAATAATTTGCTTTGTTTTGCATTATATTATTTGCATTACGTCCGTCTTACCACAGTAATAAGTTTTCTAATTATGTAGTTAATTCTTATGGAGTACAATTCACTTACAAAAATATTACAAACATATTGAATGGGTCAGTAGTGATTCACGTAGTACGTATGATTTACATCAAACTTGTTCGGCACCAAACGTGTAAGGAAACTGTTGCAAACTATCCTGTACGTGCATCCATTGTTCTTTGTGTCCATATAAAGATTTTCAACTGACATAGGTTAGGTCGTCTCGCCTGTATGTAAATCACCGATGCATCACGTGCAGGACGTGCGTAATCTATCTTAACGTACATATGTCCACGCAATAACGGGATCTCTAGTAATTCGCCTCATTTGCGGTAAACGCTGGTATCGTTCTTCAACGGATGCACTTGAACTGCTCGTGACGGACGACATTACTCTTCCATAAGAGAGGATGAATCGTTATTGTGAAATTATTCAAAATATACTTGAAATTCTAGTACAATTAACGCGTATGGATTACCTTTGCTGAAAACATGTGACGCACAAGTACACAGTGTCTATGATTGACACAGTTTCCTGCTCAAATTGCTTGTGCGTTTTGTTTGTGGGCAATTGTCCAAATTATTTAATTTAGGATTATCTGCGGAAAAGGAATTTTCAAGCATTGGGTTTTAATTTATTATACCATGCAAAAAAATCTATTTTTATTCATAATATTAGAAGTCGTTACCGTTGAAAATGATTCTTCATTGTTCTTTGAAGGTGTCGAGATTATTTTTTTTGCGGTATTAGGTTAACTATTGTTGCGATATATTTCACGTGGTAATTGAATTAACGCGCAAATACTGGGAATAATTAGGTTTAATTTGAATTTGTTTTATAACCATTTACTTCGTAACATTCTGCAATTTGATGTAGACACGTAACATAGAGCGTAAAATACAAGTATTTATTTCACAAAAAATAATCGGTACATCTTACATTTCTTTCTTTCATAATATAGTCAAAAAAACCATAAGAAAATTTAAAATGCGGAACTTTTCATCATATAATAAAATTAGGATACAAATTCTGCTCAGAGAATATTATTCATTACCAAATATATAATAGCCTTTTTAAAAATATTTCATATATTAATAAATTATGCATTGTAATTTTTTCTCGCAGCCAATTTAACACTTAGCACCGTTACACTCATGCAATATTACGTTTAAATACAAATTCTAGAATACGCCGAATATTTATCTAAAAATCTTACTATTGCTTTATCCACATTTGAAACGTTGATAATATTTGTTTTATACATAAATCTTTCCTATCAATTCTATTCCCGATATATACTATTACTTTACTTATACTTCGAACAATAATAATGCATAAGTAATGCGTTTTATTCGCATTATTCATTCGCCCCAGATATTTTATATTGTTTATTTTTACTTCAAACAACAACAATTCCTTGGTAACGTTTTTCATTTCTAGCATGATTCCTTGCCCTTTCATGCTCCTCGTGCTTTTCCATCGTCTCGCCATAGACTTCCGTCAAAGTACCCTCGATCTCGGCCGCATAGCAGCTCTACGACTAGCAGAACGCGCGTGCCCGTTTTATTAGGACATAACGGATGCGTCTGCGTTCAGTTTTTATCCACACGGCCCGACCTTTATGCGCGGCCATTTAACACTGTCGTAGAAAACCGAGATACGCGGGTGTTCACGAGACCTGGAAGCTATGTCGACCCGATAAATTCTACTAAGCTTTTATGCCACCTACCGTACAGTTAAAAAGACGATTTCAAGAAAAACTTGCGGCGCAGTTACAAGCGCCGTTGCCCCACTGCTTAAGGTGTTAAATTTTATGTTGCAGAAGACAGTCCGGGTCGAAACAAATACCGGCTGTTTGAACGTAATTTATTGCTCGTATTCTTTTATTTTTCCCGGGGAAGAGATCATTGACCTTTCTGCAAAAGTATCCTGCTGGCAGAATTTTGAGCGTCAGCTGCATAAATTTCAATTTATTTTATTGCTTGGATTGAAGTTCATGGACTATTGACATCCCATCTCGCTCGTATGATACTTTTTGTGTGTTATTTTGAATATGTCCTATTGTTTTATTCGAGATGAATATAATTTTTATGCAGTGTTCAAGAAATATTAATCACTATTTTATAATATATGAATTTCTAGGGAATTTAATCTATTATTTGGCACTTGATAAAAGTACATTTATTTCCATTATGTACATCTGCCAGGCATAATCACTATATACTTGATTATGATATCTAAATCAATACCAATCAGAAAGAACATTTATTTAAGTATTGAATTTTTGATATTTTATTGAATACTAGCTGAGCAAATCTGCAAATACGGTACTTTATCCCGAAACCTGAATAAATTTTCATTTAACCGAGGACTTAATCCATATTTATAAGTAAAATTGCATTTCTTACTAATAAAATATTGCTACCAAGCAACTCTCTTTTGATTACGATATTTTTTATATCAAGCATACATTCACTTTAAGGTAACAAACGACTGTGACAGTTTTCGCGGTGACACTTTATCCTGTCGCACGGCAACCTCGATGTACCCGCAAAGCTTTGTCGATTGTGAAAGAAGTAGGCTACTATCTATAAATATTCGACAGATTCAAATAAGTAGCCTATTAACATTATAATGAGAAATTTTGCCAGTGTAAAAAGAATTTTATTGTTATTACTTGCGCTTATTATCCCGTTAAATTATTCCATAACATATGTAAAATAACATAAGAACTTGAGAGAAGGTATAAATAAGTACGAAGATACATACTTACTGAAATGTAAAATAAATTGAAATCAAATTTGAATAAGATACGCGTATATCCGCAAACATGTAAGCGTCTACAAAGTTTCAGGCTATAGTGTACGTCGAGGCGAGTTGTGCGTTGGACAAAACAATACGGTAATACGTAAAAGCCCATTTAGCTTCCTCCTTCTATTGTTCCTGGCGATAAACCGTTTCCTTTCCCGGCGATGATAAGCGGTACATTGTGTTGGATCTATCCAAAAGTCGAGATAAGCCAACGACAAGATCGTTGCTATTTCTCCTAGAAAGGGTCTTCGCTTGTTACGAAACGACCTTAACCCTTTGAATACCGTGGTGATATACTAGGTTGTTCGATACGTTCGCGCAACGGAAATCAAAAAAAGAATTTATAGTTGTAAAAATGGCTGAAAAATTTAGACTTTAAATTAAAAAGGCTAAATTAAAAGGTAAAGACTTTAAACTAGAAAATCTTCAAAAGTTACAAAACGCACTAAATGTTGCCGACAAGGTTGTATTCGAATGTGTTTTTGTTGCACGTGGCAGCCACTGCGCACACCGCTTTTTGACACCCAAAACTTTATTTAAAATATTGCAGAAAAAATATTGGAATTTTGGTTGAGTTTTTCATGAAACATGAAATATTAAATTGGCATCGAAGTTTTAGTACTAATATTCACGAATAGGCGGCGCTCCGCGAAGTCATTGAACAATCTAGTATATACACAGCAAAAACTGTAGTTGTCTTATGTGTATAAAATAACAGTAACAAGAATTGCACGTTTGACAGAACATTCTATTAGATACAATATTCATAAACGTTTTTCAGTTCGATACGAGGTAATAAGGTTTTGTAAATACATTGTGTCATAAGCTTTAGAGAAATTCAATGCAATCTAAGACTTAAACCCGATTGATAATTTCATTGTATTTGATTTAATGATGACCAAAATCAAGGAATTGTATACCTAAGACTAATTATGTATTACGCAACTATTAACGGGTTTAAAATTAGATAGAAAGTCTCCACCATGATGCTCGTTGCTGTTAAATCATTTTTTTCATTCTTTGTACTTTTGGATCTGTACTCCAAATATTCACCCTTTTCCACGGAAGATATTTTTTTTCCAAACCAACCACTTTACGTTACAGCTGTGTGTGTGTGTGTGTATAACTTAAAAAATGCACTGATTAATTAATTTCCTACAGTAAGCTAATTAGAGACTAATAAATAATGGATTAAATACCGATAGAAGCATTTCCGATAGTTAGAAATGGAAAAATAGACAAAAGTTTATTTGATTCACATGAAGTACCACTGTATAGCTGTAATAGCAAGTAATACAATATCGAAACATACTCGATATAGGATCGGAAAACCACACCGCAAGCGACACGGAATTTCATTCGCGGAACGAGGAGACGCAATTTTGATACGCATATGCAATGCAGGACAAGACGCTTACTTTTTAGCGGCCGTAAATATAGTCGTAAACCAGTTTCGAGTAACGTCATTACCGACCAAATGCTAAGCTGTGGACGCTGGAATTACCCTCTTTATCACGATGGTTTAAGGCGTTATTCTTTCCAAGAATTTTGTATCCTCTAAACGAACAAAAATTCTTACAGAAATTCCTCTTCCTGCTACTATAAACCATGGTTACATTTACAGAGGACTATAAACATGCAATGAGCGATATGCTGGCAATGAAATTATATTTATTATAACGATGGCTCAGTATGTTGTTTTGATTACTACATAATATTAGGTTGTTCAATAAGTTTGCAGCGTGCTGCCTATTCGTCAACAGTTAAACTAAAACTTCGACGTCATTTGAATATTTCATGTTT
Organism: Ampulex compressa; assembly: GCA_038496175.1. Lineage (NCBI taxonomy): Eukaryota > Metazoa > Arthropoda > Insecta > Hymenoptera > Ampulicidae > Ampulex > Ampulex compressa. Next base: position 3,752 of record JBCFXI010001589.1, on the reverse strand, counting down.
CATAAGAAACTTAACCAAAATTTCAATATTTTTTTGCAATGTTTTAAATAAAATTTCGATTTCAAAAAGCTATATAGACAACGGGTGCCATATGCATCATTTGATTTTGTCAGCAATGTTTAAAGCTTTTTTTTAACTTTTAAAGACTTTAGTTTAAAGTCCACAACTTTTATTTTAACTTTTTAATTTAAAGTCTTTAAGTTTTAAAAGCATTTTTACAACTATAAATTCCTGTTTTTATTCCTGTTTCGCGAACTTATTGAGCAACCTAGTATATTTCTTTTATATATGTTTGTTTTTTTAATACATTTATTAGTCCTGCAGAGCATTGGACACTTCCCCTTGTTTTTTCCAATCAGAACTTTTCAACATATGAAAAGAATGTTCAATACTTCCTTCAATATTCTGAGTAAAGAACTCGTGTAAATCACAAAAGATTCCCCTTGTGTTAGATGCACTCGACGAGAGCCCCCAGCTTTGTCGTAATTTTCTGCGTAAAAATCAATATTCCGCCGACCAACCAGCGTATCCCCCGATAGCTTGCGTGCATCTCTTTGTTCATTCGTGTGACGATTTGGAACGTAATGCGCGGCCACCCCATTCATGTATACCCTCGTTCAAAAGTCGTAGGCTATCTGACCATTTTGTGAAAGTTTTGTTATGAATATAATCGCATGAGTGGCGTAGCTTTAATACTGCATACCTTTATGAATACACATATTAATTCACTATAACATAATAACACATAACACATCACACCATAATTTAATATACATACTAATTTGCTATATGGAAATAAAAAGTTCAGCTACTAGAGTTGGTTAAGATGACTACATATGTATTGGGTTGGCAAGAAAGTAATTTCAATTTTGTAATGTGAAAGAAAACTCATATTTTGACATAAAGAATAAAGTTTAATCAACAATGTACTTATTTTCCATTTTTTTGGACGACGTTTTGTCATCTTTCTGACAAATTCATAATTCCGCGATCATGAAACTTCTGATTCTTATCAGAAAAATACTGAATCAAGTGCGATTTGAAAATTGAAAATACTTTCTTGCCGACCCAATGTTTTAGACGTTGAAAGCACACTAAGACGACGATCAAATTTTTTTTTTCTTCTTCATACACAATAGTGGCATTCGTATATTATCTTTATCTATTTTAGATGAACATGTATAAGCCTACTATTCAATTTTTAGATTAGGAATTGGATTTGTTTTTTATTCCAATTAAGATTTATTTAACTCGATAACATTTAAGTACATTATAGCACTTCGATAAAAAGCAGTTCTAAATATAATTAATGTTTTGTCTTAAGTTTCAAACGAATCACGACTATTCCAATCATTTTATTCTTTTCTCTTATGTCCGGTAGCTGTTTAACAGGTTCTATGCCGCATAGGGTATATATGTCCCACGCTGAATTTTCCATTCAGAATACATAGAATTTTCCTTGCAAAATAAAACCTTAAAAAGGACTTGTTTCTTACCAATCATAAAAATCGTAAAACATCTATTAGAAGCAAATTGTAATAGCATAGCGAGGTGCAGCCCGTATGGCTCGAAGGAAAATCAAAAATAAGTATGATAGTAATGAAAAATCAATTTGGCATGAAACGTGTTAACACTTTTGAATGTGGGTGTATATAACGGAAAGACGTAAGGGATGGAGGGCAGAACTTTCCATCTTGATGTTTGCCTCTAGCCAATAGACGTGCCGAGATTATTGACAATGCCATTTTCGCGCCAGAAAGGCAGCTCTTTCTTTACCGATGAGATTCTCGACGAGAGCATTTGGCACGCGTTGTCCTTCGGTCGCGAATTACGAGGGGAAATGTTGGCTTGTGCGCGCAAACTCCACACGTAGGCCGTGCGAGATTCTCAGGATTTCTAAACTTTATGTGTTTCACTTTTAAAATGCAAGCATGTAGGAACGCGTACAAGATATAATACCCTTGACTTCGGATTATATTGAAGAACGAAATGGAACAACGTAACGTACGGTTGTACATGTCATACATTATACGTTGAGGCAAAAATTCCTGATGTATGTACAAAGGACGCATTTTGTTTATTGCAGTTCTTTGCTTTTCTCATTTATCTCGCGGATTATAAAAGATACGATTATGTTAGATCTTTGCTGTATCTTGTATTTGCTTTTACAAATCGGTGTTACTTAATGTCTGAGGCGTGATAATCAGTAATTACTAAAAGTAATTACTCTCAGGGACAGTTGAAAAAGCATACTCATAATAATAATAAAAAGAATACTATTGTGCAATATACTAAAGCTTGAACAAGAATTCTGTAACCGGATTAATAAAATATCTGTTAATGCATCTTCTTGGTTATATGTCTTATTTATATTTCACGATTCACATAAAAACTGCAAACTATTCTCTTATTAGCGTCGAAATAATCGCGTTAAATTCCATTTCACTTTAGGATCATTGCGGAAATTGTTAGCGAGAACAATGCTCTCTAGACCGTTTGTAATGTATCATAACTGTGACACTTGCTCGTTCACTGTAAAAAATATTAAGTCAAGCTCACGACCAGTTTGAGAATACGCCCGGGGAATGGATCTCATCTTCGAAAAACGTAAAATAATATACTTTTTTATGAGAGCCAGTTACGTAGTCTGCAAAATTAAAAACATTTACACCATTAGTGTAACATCTTCTAAGATTTGTAACAGTTGTAATTGTAAAGATTTATAACTTAAGAATATTGAGCAGATATTTCATAAAAAGTTAATAATTACCGCTGTACTTGTACATACTGAGGTATTCTTCTGAAGTTGAGGCTTACTATTAAAAAATCTCATTTTTAAATACTAGTACTTCTATGTGGATAGCAAGATACATTGAATAAGGACAAACGCCCATACGCGGTCTTTTATCTCCTAGATATAATGCCATACATCTTTAAATACATACATTCTTATGTAGATGAAAAATTGTCAGACAAACACAAACATTCTCACTCAAATGTTTTCATCATATAAGCTTGTATCATAAAATCAAATATTTAAATATAGACACTTCTACCTACATATGTATATCGAAGATTTTGTCGCATGTGTACATTAGCGTTACAAAAGCCACACATTCTGAAGTGTAATTGTAACAAAAAAATTAATACTACAAGTTGAGAGATCATAACGTTCCATGTGTACGGTATGCACAGCAAACGGATGAATTTTCTATTATAACTGGATAAATTATACTTCGCGCTTGCTATGCGCGGTATGCCCTTAGAGCGATAATAATTACAGGAAAGCAGGAAAAAGCATTAAACCCGCTACGATAGAGAGCTTAGTTGTGGAGGAAACATAAACGCGCTATACTGTTTCACGTTAGAAGCAACACACGAGGGTTTTGTTTTTGCCAGGATGGTTTCTTATAATGGGCTTTGGAAGGAGAGAACGGTGAATACATATAATTAACCGAAGCGAGCAGTCAACCCCTAGTCGAAATAATTGTTAGTACTGTTATCGTCGGACTAACTAAGCCGGTGCGGATAACAGATCAAAGTCTTACTTAGATTGTTTGGCTGGTTTGTGCGGTCTCTTGTTACTTTTATGGAGTATTGAAAGTACCAGAGGTATGCAGATTCATAGCAGCGACATATTGGGTTGTTCGGAAAGTAATTTCGTTTTTTCCCGTCAGAGGACTTAATTACGTTTTTTCGAAACCAACTTCACACTTAAGCCGCATAACCATTATATGTCTTGAGAGCTGATA
>JBCFXI010001588.1:0-47411 GCA_038496175.1 Ampulex compressa | reverse complement strand
TAAACGCCTCAGTTTTGTAACGATCCTCGGCACATAATCCGCGAGCTTACATTGGTCGTGATGCACGTTGCCTCGCTCGGCTGCTTTTAAGTCCCATTGCAACTTGTGGCGTGATTTACAAAGTAAAATCGCAAGACGTTACTCGTTTCATATACAAGGTTGTTCCTTATTAAGCTCCTTATTCGATGTCCAGCTATCCGATGGCCTTATTTGTTTTACACGATCGTCTACACGTACGAAACTAATTAGCACCCAGTGAATTTTCACCACAAAGTCAGTGGTAATTAATTGAATATTTATGATAATAATGTTTATTTATTAATAATATATAATATTATTAATATAATAATATTTATTTATTATTAATATTATTTGCCGGGTATATCACTTGTTTATTGCGCTGTGATTAGGTTGCAGATATCGATTTCGTATATATGCCAAAAATATTTGCAAATCCTCTAAGTCCTATAAATAAAAGAACGAAATAAATGTAATATGTACAGTGCCTCTAAACAATAAGTATTGAAGGAAGGTCGTTCAAATTGAGATCTAAATTTTTCTTCGGGACACAGTGGTTTTCTATTTCATTATTATTAAAAAAAATCTGTTTTACACATCTTTCTCCATTATTACTCTCTATAGCAAAATATAAATCCTCTGAAAGTACAAAACAAATTGAAACTTAGTAAAACGTGAAGCTGATGCGCAGGATCTCAATTTTGATCTTTCGGTTAAAGATCCAATCTTCTACTTATTACACTATTCCCGATATCTGACATCTAGATTGCAAAATGCAATGATCGACGAACCAGGTAGTTTGTCGTTCACATTTGCCACAAACTATGATTCTTAGAGAGCAATGTATGGAAGAGCATCGATCTAAGTGAGCCTTTAAAACGCCGTCGCAACGTCCGCGGCGCAAGAACGACGAATAAAAAAAATGTCGAGGAGAATCAGGGCGTGCGCCGTAAAATAGAGACACGAGATGGAGAAGAAGAATGGCGGGCTGGCGTTTCTCGAGAAAAATTTGGACCGCAATTACGGAATTAGTTTTTTCTCGGGCGGTGTGCATCCGAGAGGAGGAAAATAGGAGGATGATGCACGTGCAAGCGTACCGCGAAGCGAGGAGACTCGGCGAATGTCGCCGTTTAGTACTTTCGGTCCTTGTGGATTTCGCAGACTAATTTTTCCGCTCGTCGTCGGGCCAATCTTGTACTTTATGCCGCGCGTTGCTTCGCGCGTTAGAGACAACCTTTGGGTAGTTTGAAACCTTCATTCAGGTCATTATACTGAATGGACAAGGTAGGCTTTCATGTATGATGAATACTTTGACTCACTACTATTGGGATTCTTGCGGCTTAATGCGTTTCAAACGCACATTCGATAAATGAAAGAAGAAAAAAGAAAAATTTATTCAAACGGCATATAATAGAACGACCATACAAGAAGAAGTGTAATTTTAAATATTCCAAAAACTACACTATATTGTAATGCAAGTTGAATGGGTAAAGCGAAGAGTAAGTAGAATATCACTCAAAGTATTCTCTCTGGTGATGTACAGGATACAAATTCTCTTTTGGACACTTCCGAAAATTGTTAATAAACTTTAAATTAACCTCTTCATCCAATCGATCGTTCAATGCTAATGACACAACAGTCTAAAAACACTAAAATTAATCCAGACACTTTCGACAAAAATAAAAACTAACGATAACTATTTCTATTACTACAATAATATCCGTTTTGAGGAAAAGCACTCTCGAAAACTCCTCACCCCACATGTCCCCTGGATAACCAAATTCCAACGATCTCAGATCACATTTATTCTCAGGCACGTAGGTCACTATGCAACTAAATTCGATATATCTCTTCGTAGCATTAACCTAATTCTCATGCAAATCAAAGCCCCGGGTTTCATTATCTCCTACCCGACATCGAATATCGTCCTCGACCTCCATACATTTTTCCACGCAGAGGGCCACGTCGATCTTCCAATTAATTTGTAATTGGGAGTAACCGCGGAGGATGTACAAGGGCGCACGATGGTGTTGCGCGAGCTCGTCCGTACCGGGATAATTGTCACCCACGGATATTAACAAAGATACTGACCTTAATTGTAAGATATTACGGGACTTTAATTGCGAGATAATCAGCCCTGCGGGGCACGGCTACGTATACGCGATGCGATTCCTGGCATAATCGTCAGATCTGGGAGCCCCGTATTTGCGGGCACCGCGCTATTAAGGAGTTTGCGCAAGTGTTTGAGCACGTAGAGCGCAGTTGAAGAGGACAAGTTCACTTCCGGCGTGGCTTCGGCTAACGGAGCCATTCAGATAAGCCAGGCTGAGTAGGAAGCCAGCGGAAGATACGGCCTGCGCGATGCAACTTACATTCGGCGGGCATGAAATCGCCAGAAAGTCGGCGCGTACCGAGCTGTACGCCCAGAATGATTTCCACTTTCACGAAGCTCACCCTGTATGAGATTACGGAGAGAAAAGTTACTCTCTCTCTCGAGTCGAATGCGATAAGCGGATACTCGTTGGACTTACAAAAAGGCTTACAACGCGTGCACGCTTTTGGAACGGTATAAGCTTCCTACGCTCGCCGAGATAATATTGCGAGTAATCTCTTCGTACCGTGGAATTTTGATATTACGATAGTGGGATAGGCAAATATACCATGTATTTAACACTGAGCCTGCTAGCCACTTTCTGGATGTATTTATGTATACCGCGTATTTGCTGAAAGAAAAAGGCTATTGAGAAGAGATATCGATAGATCGAGAGAATGATATATACTCTGAGGTAGAATCGCGGAAAATCTCATAAAGTGCTCTCTTAGGAAGTACAGCAATTTTTCTGAAAAACGGCTGATTGGTAATTTTGAGTGCTTTGGTAGGTTTAGTGTTGATACTAACCGAACGTGAGCATTTCTTAAATATGACATGGACGATGGGAATGATATAATGATAAAAAAAACGATGGATGTAATATGGTTTTCTTAAGCATTCTGTCGTTTCTGGATTTGGACAAACATCAGGTTATTATTTTTACAAATTCAAATAACCGAAGTATCTCGGCTTATTACACTCAGCTCGATCAAGTGTATCAACATCCTATCGCTTTTAAAGCAGAAAAACAATATAACAAATCAAGAACCGATTATAAAAATAAAGCGACGCGTCGTATTTCGTACAGAGAAAGACCAGTTTCACGATTAATTTAACTTTTCACTGCCCAAATTTTTTATCGTCGCCTAATAATTTTCCTCACATAATCAAAGACCGCGGATAATAAATCCGCTAAATTAAATGTCGATTATCAGTATACCCTCACTTGAAAAAGTAGGGCTTATTTAATCAAGCGTGTAAATAAAAAATGAATTATGTAGGAAGCGTCGAATTAGTCATGTCGCACAATGTAAATAGGCAGATTTGATTAATCATTAGATTTGAATGGATTGGAAATCAACCGTCTTCAGACGGAGTCAGGAATCACAGGGTTAATTAAAATCCTAATAAATCCTTACTGTTCGCCGCAATCCATCCAGATCCATCGAGCGTGTCATCAAGTACCATCGTATTTGCGCGAAAATAATACTCCAAGATGGCGATTAATTATTAAACAAAGCACCCGAGGGTCCTTCCTCGCGGTTCGACGAGGGCCAAATTGCAGGGGCCGCCCCAGGAATAAATTGGTATCGCTTATCAGAGCGGACGCGAGGGCTCGATGTTTCGGATCGAACAATCCTCGGTATTGCACGAGCATCCCCCACCCCCCCTCCGCGCATCCCCATCTCGAGGCAGGCGGAGGGACGTAGATAAAGGTTTTAATTCCGTGCGACTGGATCGACGCGCGAAAATGGAGGGGGTGGGGGCGAAGGGTGAGCGCAGGGGATGGATTGATGGACCGGCCGGAACAATGGTTAACTTCGGAAGTAATCGGTTAATTCCTGGATTCCAGCTACCTCCAGCTGATTTCCGATTGAGCCGCTCCTCCCTCCTCTCACCGACTTTTTGCCTCCTCGACGTTTCTCCTTTGTTCTTTTCTACCTGCCCCCTCCCCTCCCCAGCGTTCGGCCTCGATGAAAGAATCAATTCACCGCAAACGGTTCTTCCTTATTTCGCGGCGATTCTCGGGCGTCACGGAAATATTGGGCGGATTGAAACGTTGCGGCCGTTCGTAGCCGTGTTTCGTTAATTTTTCAGTGTCACTTATCGATGCGGCGATCGTAAATTTGGGGGGAGGAAACGAGCGCTGTTGCATTTTTTAAATTGATTTCTGTGCTGATGGTATCGTTGAGACGTCTGGATGATGTATCATGGGGTGTGGTTTTTATTCGTGTAAATATGGGATAGATAGATGGATAGATAGAGGGAGAGAGAGAAAGAGATCGATGGTATTGTGCAAAGTTTCTTAGGAAGTAAGGAATACTTGTATTGGAAATCAATTTAAAACGGTCTTATTTCTTGGAAGAGTAAAAAATGAATTGTGTAGGAAATGTCGAATCAGTCGTGTCGCATAATCTAAATAGGCAGATTTGCTGATCATTAAATTTGAACGGATTGGGAATCAATCGTCTGGAAGGATCATCAAGAAACCTTAGAAGTACGATACCAATGGATCATCAAGAAAATCACCACTCGTTAAATAACACTTCAACTATTTCCAAGGGATGACAACTTGAAATTTCAATATAAGTCTTAAATACTAATACAAACTTTTTTCGATAAAAGTAAATTCTTTACACAAATTTTACATGCTGGTTTACATAACTCCAAATACTTTATTTAACCGTATGTAATTTTAATACTATTTAAGGAAAAAACTTCTCAAAACACTACATGGCCGTATAAATAATCTGGCCTTAATTACGACGTTTAGAGCCGTACTTTCGGATACGATTCCTCGGTCGGAAGTCGATCGTCCGCGAAGAGCTCCGAGAAGCTCATCTTCGTCCTAATTATGAAACGATAACTCTCCTACTCGGGTACTGAACTTCTTGATTAACGACGGAAAGAAACCTTATGAATCGTCCAAGTCCAATGCAATTCAGTGGATTTCCCCAGGCGTTCGAGTACAGCGGTGCTTCTCCCCGCCCTCTCCGCCCGTTTTTATTTATCCCCTTCCCACCTAGGCCTTCCCAACGCGGCCGTTCCAACGCACCAGCATAAAACGCTCCGTGAAATAAAATGGAACAAAGAAAACAAAGCCTTTGGCGCCCTGAATGACTTCATTCATCGCTTTCATCGCGGCAAGTTTTGTCGCGGCGCCACTTTCGGGGAAGTTCCCAAGAATGCCGGAATCATCGTCAAAGAAAGGGGGCGATTTCTTCCTGTTGCCCATGATGCAATTTCGGCCAAACTTCGTCGGCGTCATTATCTCTGAAGATGGAAATACGCCCGGGGTTTTATCCCTGAATGCCACGGCATCCTTCACGAAGAATTATGTACTTATTTAGAGATTCCCTTTTGGGATTAAAGTGTTTCTCGTTGAGGGAAGGCGGACTTGGGGGAAATTCGAGATATTTATGCAATCGTAAATTGCACGCTTGCGGTTTATCGGAAGATATAAGATATTGTTATCTTACGTTATACAATACATTATTGGGATACTTTGCTAGGATCGCGCAACGTGTTGGTGCGTATCGTGTAGCGCGAATATTTGCTTCTTGAAGAAATTATAACAATTTTTTTTTTTTTTTTCATAAAGTAACTTGGCTACTGTACGTTTGGAATGTTCAATATTTGCTTCTTCCCCTCCGTTGCTTTACTTAGTAAGTTTAATGTTCGTCCATTTAAATTTCAAATTAGTATCGATATCATTTTCTCTGATATTCATATCCATCTGGCTTGTATAATATTGATGCTTACTGTACTCAACTGAATTCACATGTGTGCATGTATAATTCAACAGCAATTTTCCCCTGAGCAAATTTGACCTACAATGCAACCTCGGGTATAGGAAATCTGCTATAAGGCCTGTCATATTAATAGCGGTGAATGTGAAATGCGACGATCGTTCGTGAATAAGATGAAATGATCAATGCCACCGCCCTGCTTCACATGATGTTTATTATTTACCTTTCGATCGAGTCTTCCTTTTAACTCATTTGCATCATTAGCGTATACGTATATTTAATTTCCCTGGTTACTATCACTGGAGCGTGTATTACTCAGCATCATTATTCGTTAGCTAAGAAATAAATAAATAAAGATGGAGGGTGTTGTTGAAAATAAAAGTAGTAATTCTGATTATAGCTCAAAAGAAATTAGACCACTGCAAGAGAGACGAATTATTGAAATAAGATCCGATAGTGATGATGCTGATAATAATCAAAATGAGAGTGACAGTGAATTCGAGTGGAAAGAAGAAAATGAGTTATCTAAATTATATAAATCTTCAAGTGTTGGCGGTGCAAATAAAGATATTTCAAACTTTACCAGGGAAAATGTGTTTGAATTATTTTTAAGCGATGACATTCTTCAAGAAAACCATAAAATTCGGTCAAAATGATCGCAGTTTCAAGAACATTAGTGTAGATGAAATAAAAGTCATTTTTGTATTCAAGTGTAATAAAAAAATAAATTGGCGATAAAGACCTTCTTTTCATATTTCCTTATGATGCAAATTAAGGACAAAAGCTACGATTCAAGGACCATCGCGCCATCAAAGCCAGAAGTGATTAAACAGACGGATAAGAGGTCGAATGATGAGGATTACTCACGTGTTCTGTATTGATGCCAGCACCGTCACGAATGTCCTGATGGTCCGTACCAGCACCATTGACCATGCCAGACCCAGCGCCAGCGCTGCCGCTCGCTTTTCCACCAACACTACCAGCCGGAGTTTGCGGCAAACTCTGCAAAACAAGAAAAGTCGGCGGTTAAGCAAAAGTCCCCGACGTCTTACCGCTCGAACTTTCATCGCAAATAACAACTTCAATATGCGATCACCTGAACGAGGAAAACAACTTTCTTTTCTATAAAATCACGAACTGTCGGCCAGAATAATTATGTTTCAGCGATTTATCTGCATCGTAACTTGGAATTATCAGGAATAATGCTTCGTTATCGAAAGTGGAAGTAATTGATGGCAATAACGATGGAAATAATCAGCATTTATTATCGTACACAAATATAAGTATTATTATAGGATAAGTAATCGTAATGAGTGAATGATTTTCCGATTTAATTCCCGTAACTTTATTATAACGTGAAAAGTTTAATTTGAGTCAAACAGGAAGCAGCTAGTATGCGTGCACAGTACAGTTAAGTTACAGCATTGTAAAGTAACGAGTAAGTTCTTAATCGTATTTCTGAACAGACCGAAGAAACCTGAAAGATATTGAAGGAACCAAGTGGTAAACGGAAAATGCGTGCTTAGAATTTCGATACGTAAGTTTCACTATGCACCTCTGTTTCTTTACATAAAACTCATTTGTAATAAGTTTTCCTTCGAGGCTTCACGCGGCATATTCTTTCCAGTTGTACACCGATTCTCGCAGTTTGTAGCTTTGTTCGTACTTCCCGATACTAAAGCACAGTTTCTTAAGCCAGGGCCCGTTCCTTCGATTCGCCGTGGCGAAATCTCACTTTAGTTTCGTCTTGGTAAGATCGCTTTCTTTATTCACCAACTTTCGGAAGCTCCTCTGGCACTCTCTGCCCGAGCAGCCCGCGGTCGAGCTTTCGCTGCACCGAGGAAAGAGCTTTTACGACGTGGGATTAGGTGGCGAGAAAGATAGCCGTAAAAGGGATATTTTGCGGAACGTATTTGCCCGATCGCGCTCCAAAGAATAAAGTGGCACCCAAGGCCAAACTGTTTGTACTTATCGGCAAGATTCCTGGATTTCTGGATTCCTGCTATCGCAGCAAAGCTTGGCTAGCTTACCCTTAAAGGTAAACATGCAATTCTGTACTTGGTCAAAATTATTGTCAAATCAACAGTTGATTTTTTCTGTACGATTGGTAATCATTATAAGCGTTTCGAAAAAAAGCTTCTAGAGGTAAGAGCAATACTCACTATATCTATAATCAACTAACATTCGTAGAATTCCTAGCTGCGTGCGTAAATATATAGATTACATTAATGTGAGTGACTAAATAGAACATTTTTAACTCCTCTCTCGTTGAAGGAAACTTTCGACCATTAAATTTCAGTCTTATCAAAGACAAGCGATACGAGCTTCTTTGAAATCCTTAATTGTCTCCAATAAAAAAACAACATATAAATCATTGAAAATACACGTACGTCATAGCTCTGGCGTGATACCGTAATGGATAATTGTATTCTTTCAGCCGAATTTCGCCAAATTTTCGGCCGGCTTCAAGAGACAATCAATCCACGTCGCGAAACAATAACCGGCCTTCCGGTTCGGCGGATAGGGAAAGGCGATGTGTAATTAAAAAATGACCCCCTTGTCCTCGATACCCAACGTCCGTCATGAGAGTTTTCGTCTCCTTTTTTCGAGACGGCCGATCGGTTCTAATTCAACGAAATGGAAAAGTCACGGCTGACGGATGATTTAACGAGCGTATCATAATCCTTCATTAAAGGGGGCGAGGGTGGGGCCGGGGGGGGCCCGTCATTAAGCCCCGATATTGCGTGTGGAATTTCACGGGATTTTATGGAATTTCTTGGCGTGGCGTTTTCATAATTGCTCCGTGATATGGCAGATTTTCGAGGGATGCTCGAATATTCACGCCTGAATACCCCCGGGGAGGAAATGGATATACGATTGTTCACGTTGCGCATTATCTTTCTATTTTTCATCTCTCTCGTTACGTTCCTTTTCTCTTTTTTTTTTCTTTTTGCTACGTATTCCGGGGGTGCAGCTAATGCTTTTTGCACGTTTAAACTTTCATATCGCGCATCTGACGGGTAATCTGCATTTTAGGTAATATAATGGGATATTAGACGCGGTTCTCGCATCCCCCCTTTTTTTTTTTTTGGATTTGTATACACTCGTTTACGGTTTACCGGTATTTAGGCTTATTATACTTTAAATTTTCGTTGATGTTTATGTATTCGGTAATAAAATGCACGTCATTTAAACAAAATTCCTTAACGCGATTAAAAAAGAAAGAAAAAAAAATGAAAACGCTATTAATGGTAAGAAACAAAAAAAAATACCGAAAATCAAACATCAAATAAATGTATTATCGAATTTTTCGGGGGAGACAGTATTGACATTTATTATATTTATCCAACTTATTTTATTTATGCAAATTGCAGAAATAGTAAAGGAATTCTCTCGTGCCAATATATTCGTAACTCTTTTCATGTTTATCCTAGGAGTGCCGCATATGGTCCTATGTCTCGTCGAAATTAGGCGATATCCGAAATTACGATACGACATGGCCTATGCTTAGCGCGTTTAGAACACGTGGTCCAAATATCGAAGCGCTATAAACGGGGCGCCATATTAATACATTTTACTTACAGCGCGCAACCCTTAGTACGTCATTTCGCAACTACCCGCAAGTAGATAAATGCTGCCTCTGTGTAAACTCATCGAAGTTACGATATTAGAGGAAGTGCAATAAAGTCTTCTGTTTCAAAGGTTTTGTGTCACAGGAAGAAATACTTTCGCATTTTCGCCACGAGATCGAAGATACGCTTTATGTTTTGTCTACATTCATTTAACCATAATTTTTGGATTCTTTCGATGATATTAACAAGATTGGAATAATCGGAAACGATTGGAAAATTAGACGTCCGTAACTGCGTATTACAGTCGACTGTTATAGATTGGAATTTCTTACGCCCATGCCTCAGTGCGTTTAATTCGCCGTCGTATCTGAAATTGATTTCAAGGATGTCTTCCCATCGTTCCATTTTCATCAAAATACATTCAGGGACAGTAAACGTGATCGAGGGTGAAATTGCAAAATGGATGGCGGATGGTTTCATTAGAATGCAATATCGAAGGGACGAAATTACGCGGTCGTCATTTTCAGAGCGTCTTACTCGGGCTAATGTGTGCTCGATTTTTCATTTTCGCGTCTCGACCCATTTCAGCGAAAGACCTTTCTAAATGCGATGCACCCGCATTAAATGTCTGAATGAGAATGTAGGTACGATAAGTAGGATAAAAGAAAAGTCACTCGCGGCAACGTTATAAACAACCGCCTTTCAGGGCGGGTTTGAAAGCTGCGAGGTAATTTCTGGTAAAAAGAATCGAGCAATTTCGTTTTAAATGTTCAGACTTTTTAATTCGAGCCACGAATATCGTGTCTATTTGAACGGCAATGTTTCTGGCTTGGATGAAGGGAGGAAGCGAGTCAAGTTCAAGTTTTCTACATTGCTACGAACATGAATGCCATCTTTCTCCATTGAATTAAATGTCGCCATCTGTTATGCTTATTGACAGATATATTAATCCCTTATTTGGGTCGTTAGACAGCTTTCGATTAAAATATCAACGAAGTTAGTTTTAAACGCGCAATTGTAAGCAATTTAGCAGATAATTTGGTAAGATTGATAAATGAACGTAGCGAGACGACCGATGGCTTCTCAAAGGCAGCGTGCAGCGCCTTTTGTATGTAACTACACATATATTTATATTTTAGAAAACGTAGTGTGTTTGCTTTCTTTTTTATTGCCAAATTCCTTTCCTCTTACACCATTAATAAACGATCAGATATTTTACATGTGTTATTTACTGCGTTATTTATTTATTAAAAATAAATTATTGTTTTCGAACAGTTTATAACTTAATTTAGAAACCAAAAAAAAGTTTTCGAACAGATTATAACTTAATTTAGAAACCCGAAAAATTTTTAACTCTACATTTTTCCAGTTTCAATTTATATCAAAGATCTTAATGCACCGTTTTGATGTTTTCCAATTTTGCACTTTATCGTTAAACCGAAGATTCACTCTATCCCTGCATGTATCTCCTCAGCACTAAATCCTCGAGAGCATTCTGTCTTACATTTTCATACTTTCATCACTGCTTACACAGTTGTACTGTCATTAAAAATAAACACGTATTAAGTGCTCTTTCGAAACTCCCACGACACCGCCTAGTCTCATATTTACAAATTCACCTAACTACTAATTACCGCGAACATTCTACAAATCCTACCCTTCCATTCGTACCAAGAAAGTGCACAGTGACCAAAAGGTTATTCAACTCGACTGATAGAAAAGAACCGCATTAATCATGGGATGACTCGGTACCTTATTACAAGCACGCTCGAGAGAAAGGGTTAAAAACTCTTTCTCTCGACCGATGAAGCGACATTCGGCGTTCCTAATGGCGCGGCCGATCGCACGGCACTTCCTGGGGGAGAGTCGATGGGTTGAGGTCGCGAGGAGGCGCGACGCAGAAGGACGGGCAAAAACCAAACGTGGAATCGGGCATGGTGTACTATGGTAAGTTCAAGTGTACGCTCCCCTCCCGGTTTCGTGTATTGGTAATAGCGCAGAGTGCTTCTCTCGAAGTAATAGAGGCTTGAAGACCCTTCTAAGTGACGTACGGCACTTTACGATCGCTCTTTATAGCAGCTCGCCCACCTCGTTGCCCTCCCCTCGACCAAAGCCTCGATAGTCGACACTCCCTCTTATCCTTCACACGCGGAGGAGGTTTCCGGCTTGAGAGCTTTTTCTCCAAGGGAAATTATGCGGCGTGTATAAAATCCTGATAATCAGAGTTGACTTTTCACAGCCCACCAGAGACTCGGGGCTGCGCGGTGTTTGGCGTTGCGAAACTGTACAGTGTGTTTACGTTATTGCGCAAGACCGATATCTGGCAAATGTCGATATTCCCTGGTGAATGTCGGCATTCGCATAGTCGCTTTGTGTATGCACGAAATATTTGCTAAATATCGTTATTTCTCATTTACATCGACAAATGTCGACATCCGGCGTGCAGCAATGCTGAATGTTGGGTAAAAATATTTTTATTGCGTCGAGACAAAAATGCATCTTTTTAATGTATCGTATATGTTAAAATAGGAGAATTTAGTCTTTTATTGAGGTACGTGCTAATTTCGATCTTTCACGGTAATATTCGCACATCGTGTAATACGGACCACTGGATTTTTCTTCAAAATCTGCTTATAGTATTTCTACAACAATCTGACTCACACCCCGAAGTCTGTTATAAGTAGTTTCTTAAGATTATAATTGGGAATATGAAGAATACATTTTATGATATAAAATATATGATTAATTGATTTTTTATTATTATTATTTATTATTAATTGATTTTGGTGTGAACAAAATATTAACCAAGGCTATGTCAAAATCACACTACTCTATACTGCGCATCACATCCTCCTCTGCGCATCCCCGCGTGAAAATTCTTTTAATCCCGGAACTTGCAGTTTGCGAAAAGAAAAATAAAAAACGCCAGGAGGAAAGGAGCCGCGCATTTCGCTATTCGGACGGACGGATATTTCGACCTTTCCGTTGGATGTGGCAAGCGCCGCGAATTTCCTTTTTTCAGCGCCAAGGCCCTGCGCAATAATTAAAGCGAGCGGCACGCGTACGAAAAAAAGTCGCGGGGGAAGGTAAGACGGACGGAATGTGGCGGACGTAAAGAGACCGGAATCCGGGTCGAAAAACGTTGGTGGTCTTGGCGCAAAAGAAAATCCTCTTTTCCTCCTGGCTTTCGAACCGCAGCAAAATAAGAGACGCTAGTAGCCTCAAAGGAGCCGTAAAGATACGCGGCTGGCTCTCTCCACGCACTCGAGTCGGCCTTCGTGTTGCGCATATGCAATCTCGTTCCATTGAAAATGCGGCAAGATCCGAGGCACTCCCGGAAACTGGAAACAATTTCTCTAAAAGCGAGTTTAAACGTTTGTACGGCGCCGCAGTTGGAAAACGCAACGCCCGCCTGTGCGCTGTGGGCGTACCAAGGCGCTCAACTCGGGATGCGAAATGTGAGTTAATGCGATATCGATGAGAGCTCGTAAGATATGATAGGCGAGAAAAAATATCGTGCGCGATTGAGAGATCTAAAGAGTCTACTGAGATGTATGCGTGTTGCATTATGCATTGATAAAAGAGCTACGCTGGTATAACTTTGAAGTAAAATGGAAGAATAGGATTGTTGTAAACATTGAAGGCAGACTGTGTTGTCGATGAAGCAAATGCGATTATGTGGGACATATGTTTGTTATAAGGTAATAAGTAGAAATTCTTGTTCAAGCGAGTGATTAGAGTGGTATACTATATACTGTGGTATACGAAATTTAGTAAGCTCGAATTTTCAGCTGTATTAGAGAAACGAGAACTTCGAAGATGTATATTTATGAAGATTCTTGGCATTCTTGGAGCCTTCAAATAAGCTAAGTTTTGTGAATCTTCCTCAAAACACTGTGTTATATTATGTTCTAATAGGTTTAAGCATACATTTAATTTAAAGGGGCGTTATATAATATAATTCCGGATACACAGTAAAACCTCCAATTCATCTCTTGTTTTAACAGTAAAAACATACGTTCCTCAGATGCAGTTTTGCCTGTTGTCAAGTTTAAGTGGACATTCGTAAGGGCTACGACTGCTATTCTTTTTATCCGATGCACGTGCTTTTCCATCTGCGAGCACGATCAGGAAATTGAAGGGCTTTGCTGTCAAGCAAAGGCAGAACGGAGATGAACTTTGTCCTCCATACGTTTGAGAGCGCGTGCAGAGTACACGGATACATACACATTATGCACGATCCAAAAGGTAATCTCCCTTCAAGCATATATCTTTGGCATAGCAACGGGTCAAACGTTATGCGTGGAGTTTTATGAAAACACCACGTCTTCGAGCTCTGCGATTCTTGGCAAGGTATGCAAATAAACATGTATTAAAAGAACATCGATAAGTAGCATCGAAATAATTGAACAAATAGGTAAAAGTATGCGAAGTATCATTATCGTTTATTTTACTCGTCAAACTTTATAGGACATTGGAGAAATGTACTTCAATTCATTTTAATTCTTAAAGTAAATTTCACTAATGTCCTAAAATTCATTTTAATTCTCAACATTAAGTTTCAAACGCATATTCGCGATATTTTATCCGACTAATGATCGGAACGCATTAACGTACTTAAGAGTTATTCGAATCAGGTATAATTGAACAGAACAAGGCAATTGTCCATCGCGCAAGGCTGGCGCATATTTAGCATATCCGACGCGTGTATTTGGGTCTGGCGTACGATCCTGCTTTGGAACAACATTACCAGATACTCTATAAAGTACAGGGCTATTAAAACGTTTAGCAGTCGAACTGTAAACAGGATTCATCCATACACGCGTGCATATATAATGTTGATTCAAAGCTATTCATGCTCGAAAACGGAAGGTTGCCCGTCGAGCCCCATCCCGCACGTACGCCATGTGAATAGCGAGTGCCAAACGATGTTTTGCACTACGAACCATTACTTGCTTTAATTAAATCCCAGCCCGTCCGCCGATAGATCGTTACCTCATTTCACATTGCCCGGAATTCATCGAGGCAAAATCAATCGATCAGAGCTATCCATCGCCAAGGATCAATCTCCATCGCCTTTAATTCACCTGCTCTCCTTCGTAACAAACCTCCAGAAACGCCTCGTTCCGTCCATCCCCCAAGACCCGCCAATAGCCATCGAGACAACGCGCTATATCGATGGTCGAGCTGAAAGCCCGAATAAATACGTTCACGGCGATTTAACCTTTCACGTGCCAAAGGCCCTCGAATCCAGCCTCGCCCCTCGCCCCCTAACTCTTTATACTCCGTCCCCCTCCCTGTGCGCCTCCTAAGGTCCGCAGGAAGTCCCGTGGAACCGAGTTAGCCGGTCTTTTACGCTGCACTTTGCTGCCTTCCAAGGGAAAATTCAGTTTCAGGGGAATTCTTGGTCGCACGAGTGCCTACCGCCGCCTTCGGCCCAGCGCGTTTGATAGAGACGGATGGCGCGGAGGAGGATGAGGAAGAGGCGGGGGGGGGGGGGGATGCCGGAAGAAAGATCGGACGAACTTATTACTGGCTCTAACGGAGCCAGGCTTTAAGCGCTATCGGGAAATTCACGGGGATAGGGCCGGGATTAAAGGGCGCGAAAAGGGGGACTGGCGCGCGGGGTTAAAAGCACCGTCATAATTGCTCCTTAGGACGAGGGGGGGGGGGAGATCGAGGAGTGCGGAAAGGGCGACGGAAGGTGGTGGGATAAAGAGATATTTGTTTGTTCGTTTCTTTGTCCGTATCGACTGCCGCGCTCGTTTGCCCTGCGTCTGTCGTGGAGCACCGCGCTGGCTTCTTCGCTAACAAGCCCTTTGGGTGGGATTAAAGGGCGAGAGAACGGGGGAGGTGGGTTAAAGGGACCGTGATAATTGCTCCTCGCGAAGGAGAGAAATCTGATATTTTGGAGGACGACTGTTGGTAAGGAGGGTAATGGAAATGTGTGCCGTTGTATAATTTTAGTATCATATGTTCGGAGTGCTGAGCTTATTAATCAGTATGAAACCGCGAGCTGAGGTATCTTGCGTCGTTGGTAACTAAATATCATATTCGTGTTTGTTATTTATGCGTTTCAACTCGTGTCATCAAATACGATCTTCGTTTGGTTTATTAAAGCAATAAGGACTCCATAAAAGATACGGCAATTTGTAGAGTAATTCACGCTAAAACAACCGATCATCATCTTAACATATCCAAACACAATATAAATATCTATCACCGATTTCACCAACCAGAAATGTAAATATAATACATACACCCAATTCTGTTTTTACACGAACTTCTTTTACACGATTTTGATTTAACACGAATTAGGAAAAAAACTCATTCTCCTTTTACACGACTTATTTTCATTTAACACGATCGACCCAAATTCTAAGAAGAAAATTTTGCTTCACTTTTATTTTTATAACTGCAACATTATTTTACACGAATTTATTTTGCAGATATTATTTTACACGAATTTATTTTACAGACATTATTCTGCACGAATTTTTTTTACACGAATTCTTCGAGAACATATCTATCGTGTAAAAACAGAATTAGGCGCACTTAAATTATTCACACACCGCGGTACGATCTTCCCGAAAGAACACCACCTCGAGTACCAACAATTATCATAACAAATCGCTTCTCAAACGCAGGTTATCGCCAATTCCGTATTTCTTTCCAGCAACGAGCATCGCGGCTCAAGGCGCAGAAGACACGGGTGCGGTGCTCCCGCTATAAGCATCGTGCACGTGCAGTAGTCGTCCGCTTAATCGCTCCGACGGTTCGCAGTGGTATAGGTCAACGACCGGTCGGAAGCGGCAAAACGAGGAGAAAGGCGAAATCCTCTTTAATCCGTCTACCGACGTCCTTCCTGAGGAAGTAAGCCGTAGATTTTCGAAGGCGGCGTCCGGCTCGAGAATTCGCGAGCGGCCGAAGTTGAGTTCCAGGATCGATAATCGAAGCCTCACCCTTAGGAAGTGCTAATGCGTGTAATCCTGCCACGTGTAGGTCCGACGTCTACGGACGTCCCCGCTTATCCGCCGTGGCTGGAAGGAGTACCCACCGAATTGGGCCCGTGACCGTGGAAAGCGGAGAGTGCACCAGCGGCCATCTTGGCCAGAGCGAAAGTTTAATTACCTGTAAAGCATCTGGCAAGGCTGCTGGGGGCATTAAGATTGTTAAGAAGTTTTGGCCGCCGTTGGGGCGTAAAACGATAGCAGGACGGTGCGCCTTATAGGTCTTCCCCGCTGGAGATTAGAAGGGCGCGAGGAATGGTCCGCGATACCTGCTCGAAGGCCAGGGTATTATTTCCCCCACCTCCTCGGATCCTCAAGATCAAATTGCATCCGCGATTATAAGCGTATTTGTATTATCGAAGGAAGAAGAGAGATGGCCAATTTTCTCGTAAGTTCTCCCCGATCCTAACCTCTTTGGTTCATCCCTTCGTCGGTTTCTTCGATCGAGCGCGCTCAGGAGGAAGCTATTTACAGAACTGGCGAATAAATATCCGTTTAGCTTCGCGGCTAATGTGCTTCACGGAATTTGGTTAGACGCGAGGCTATACTGCGTTTGAATGTCGAATTAAAACGGGGCGTCTGTACTTCGCAATTTATGATGTAATCCTAATCGCTGAATATTTAATGGAATGAGGTATAATCGGTGCACGAGTACGTAATGTAAGAGTGGGGATAGAAATGATCTATTTGAAGGAGAATGCAGTCTTAGGGGCATAAGGAAATATATACGAGGCGCATAGGAATTTCAAGTGTCCTACTTGATGTATTTAATGCATGTGTGTATCTGTATGTACATGTGCACGAGAAAATGGGAACTGGGTCACCATCTAAGGCACTGCCAAAAGTCGAATTTGGACAGTCGAAAAGTTTAGTTTGAAGTGTCCAGACGTAAAGTCGAGTTCGAGAACTAGAATCAAACTTAAAACACCGTAGAATAAATACATTTATATTACGTAACTCTTAGCATATCTCCCTCATTATTCCTCTAGACATCTTCTCACGTTACGTTATTCTCATTATTACGTTTCTTTTATTATCATTTTATTTTTACATTTCCCACCTCTTACAATAATCCGAAGAGTATAAGATTTTTGCAATTCCTTATCGATGCAGGCCCTATCGACGATAAGCATTATACCCAAAAGCCTTTTATATTCTTACATACTTCTTTTTATTTCCTGATCTTCCGATTCTCACCTGATTCCCGATTTCTCCCTTATTTCCAATGCAAAGGGTAGTACAACATGGTACGAGGATAGAATCCTGCGCTAAGTCGGTGGGGTGAATTTTTAATTAAAAGGGTCGAGGCGTGGTCAGGAAATTTTGGGCAGAGTACGGGGTGAAAAGTACAGGATGAACTGGGGAGGACGTGAAGGACGAGGGAGCCCTTGTGAAGCGGAGATTAGCGCCTGGAGAAGAGTGCATGGTGCGTGCGTTGGCCGAGCCCGTCCCAGACGGCCCTGAAAACCGAGGGATCCTGGATACGACTATAACGATTTTCACAGTAAACATTTACCCGAAGCTTACGTTTGCTCCTGCGGCTCAAGTTAAATTGCCTTCAAAATTGCGCCACCGTCGGCGCGCCGGCATAATGGTAACTTCGACGCAGGCCCGAATCGCTCGCATAAATTTGCGCCCTAAGAGCTTTGTCAGAATAAGTGAGCCCTGGCTCGCCCAGTCGATTATGCAACGAGAATTATGAATCTTCGTGTTTGTTGCCCGGAGAGGAGGAAGACCGTTTGATGTGCTCGAAGAACGTGCCTCGATGTATATTCGAGCTTCGAGTCAGTGATGTGCGGAAATCAATATTTTCTCGTACGAAAGAGTGGGTTAAGTTATTCATAATAGCTGGTACGCAAAGTTGTGTGAAAGTCAGTCGCTTTTAGGAAGGAATTTTCCCCGATGCGTGGTTAAGTTCGACAAAGATGTGCCTCTTATGCTATTCGATTCGCTAAAATGTATTTTAAAGCATTTGAAATGCATTGAAATTAAGATA
The DNA here is from genome assembly GCA_038496175.1 of Ampulex compressa. NCBI lineage: Eukaryota > Metazoa > Arthropoda > Insecta > Hymenoptera > Ampulicidae > Ampulex > Ampulex compressa. The sequence goes on along the minus strand of JBCFXI010001588.1, from coordinate 28,974 downwards.
TGCAGGAAAAGAATGCATTGAATGAAGAATCAATTAAAGTTTGAATTCGATAGGAAGACGCGATGTTTGATTTCTTTAAATCGATCTTAAAACCGAAGGAGAAATTGATCGGAAGAGTGCGTGTAACTGATATAATTCATTTATTATACTTTTTTGAATTTTGTTGTAAAAAATTACCTTTGTTCTTCTCATCGATGTTATCTGTTTTCTTTAATGTTTGTTTGTATCGATCATTTAGCGTAATATTATAGAGTTAAAAAAAAATCTAATTGTCGGCACAACCATGTTTTCCGATTTGAGATAATTAGCTTCAACTTTGGAAGGAAGATTCACGGCTTATTAACGCGGGTAACTAGTTACGCAGTTTTTGAAAATAATGAAGGGCAAGAGCGTGTTTATTGCGGCTTAGAAGGATTTCTCAAAAGTTGGTACATTTTTATGAGGGGGTAAATATATTTGCGCGATAAAAGAGCTCGGCGTTCTTTACCCTGAGCAACAGGGAGGAAAAAATGAGACTACGATGTATTTAATCTCGTAAGCCCTAAAAAAGCATATAAAGGCCTCCCTGCCTGGATAATTAAACGATGGTAATGATAAGGCGCGTTGTTTTATGGCGTTAATAACGTAGGTGGCAATTTTATTGCCACGGGATAACGGCATTAGCTTTCCAGTGTCGCGCGTTTCTTTCGAAAAATGAACTTTGCGTGTTTCTACAGGAATCACGCTCGACCCTTGCAATTTTTTATTACGCATATATCAAAGTACTTGTTGTTTATCTCAATGTTGTAAATAAAAATGAAGTATAGATACAAAATTAAAAAAAAGAAAGAAAAATGTATAGAAAATTTTACAATTTTCCAACTAGATTTATTACTCGAGCAAACTCGTTCTCTTAAATTTCGGACTGGATTTTGAACGACGAGTAACTGATGCTCCTTTTTATTAGGATCTTTGGCTTCACTCGAATCGCAATTTGCACCACGAGTGTGGTTGGCTGTTCACTGCAACACGATGGGTTAAGAAGTAATCGATGCAGCGTATCGTCCGTTTCGGAGTTTAAGTTTTCGAGAAGGAACATTACTCTGGGAAAATCCCGGTTAAGGTGGCGCCCCGATATTTCCATATTACTGACGAAGAAGCAAAGGAAGTAAAATGGCGGTAAATTTTATCCTTTAAGCTCTGAGGAACGTGAAATACTTTTATGGCTGTCGCGAAGACTAAGCTTATTCTTAGCCAAGCTCCGTGGAACGTGACATTTATCTATATTAGTCACGAAGGAACTGAAACGACCATAAATTTACTACAGTGGCTCGGCTAGACCTCAAATCACCTTTTTAAATCCGCTTATGTAAATACCCCGAGGTATTTATAATAGCAGCAAAATAGGCTCCGCACAAAGGCGCACCTTGTTTTCGCTTTTTCGAACATAATCCGCGTAGGACTTTTTACGTTAGCTTAAGCTTTGTAAAATTGCGGCACCACAATATCCCTGGTATACAATGGCGGGTGATAGACACGCCAGTTAGACGTAAAATAAACATTAAAATATTATAATAGTAATTACGTCACGGATTTTATGAAAAATTAAAACGAATATTCGAGTTTTCGTTCAGCTACTGAGCAACGTTCGATGAGAATTTCCTAACGGCTACAAAACAAACAATACATTACACGGCTTTTGTTACTTCAAATATAATATTCTTCCGGAATCCCTTATGCAGTAACATTTGATATTAAACCTCGAATAAAATCCACATCCATTTGTTTACAATATCCATGCACATTCCCTGTGTCCCATTCAATTATCCTCCTTGGTTACTTTTAATCTTCATTATATTCATTTACAGTTTACCTTTCAGCCATCTTGTATGATTTGCAAAACATTTTCCTAACAGCTTAATTCAATTTGCGCCACCCGATTGCCCACAGCTGCCGAGGTAAATCTCGTGTATAATGTATGTACCTATATTCTAAAAAGCCATTACGCTTTTTCGGGTCTCCAGCGCCCCGAGCGTTTCTATTCCACAGTTATTTCACGTCTCCTCTGCAATTTTGCTGATAATTGCACACGCCCGTTTATGCAGCCTGGCCCGTTTATCTTCCTCACTTTTATTAAAACCTTTATTTGCCCGCTCTGGAACAAAAACTGCGTTTCGTCATATTTCCTTCATGGCAAAAGTTATACACCATTGACTACGCGAGTCAAGACGCTCCTCCGTTGTTCCGTACTTTAATCAAACCTAATTCACCCGCAGCCCCAGGTCCAAAGGTTTGTTTTCACCTGGAGGGCTTTTCGAAATTAAAACGCGCCTCTGAAAGGGACGAGGGCTCCTCCCAAGAAGCTGAGGCGAGGGCAACTCGAGTTTTTTGATAAAGTCACGAGAAGGGAGCTGCGCGATTCTCGATTTCCGCCCCTTCGTTTCCCAAGTTTAAATCGAAGTACACGGCGATACCGACATAAAAATAGTCGCGCTCGTTTTGTGCTTTATTTAGCGTACGTAAGAGATCTCGGCGGAGTCGAGTCTCTTCCCTGGCATCCCTTGGAGATACTCGAGACAGCGACAGCGAGGAAGAGAAGAAGAGGAAGGAGAATAAGAAGAAGAAGAAGAAGAAGAAGAAGGAAAGGAGGATAAGGCGAAGTGAAGAGACGAGCATGTAGGGCGCGACTGAAGTGGACAATGGATGTTCTATGGTACAAAGGCTCTTGTGTCGAAACCGGCGGTACCCGAGATACTCGTCTCGAAATAGGGACAAACTGAAACCCGAGAGCCTCGGGGATTGCTCGTAATAAGACGCGAGAGTCGAGGAAATTTCGAACAAAGCTACCGTCGCACCTGTGTTAATTGTTAAGCGCGCTATCGCCTCGTCGTTTCTGCGGGTGGATCGACTAAAAGAGCCCTCGTTAAGGCACGTTTAATGCATCGAGAGGATGGTTTTTACGGGAGATGTACACAGGGGATGATCGATCGGCGAAGGTATAGCCCACCTACGACCTGAGTTCCATTCGTTATTTCTAAATCGGTAGGTCTATCGTAGGATGCGTGCCTACGGAACGTTTCAAAGGTAGGAGTTACTTTGAACGACCTTCGAAGATGATGTGGAAGCATTGAAAAAATGAATATTCCTTTTGGATTTTGTACTTTTGTAATGCTAGTAAGAAATTAAGTGATAGCGTACAATGTGATAAAAAAGACTTAGTTTAATGATCAACATTTTAACTCCTTTAACTTTACATGAGGAGCTTTTCAAACTTATATTTTTTAAACGCTTTATATGATTATGGATTAGAATTGAAAGCGTACAGTGTCAGCACGTTTCAGAAAATATGGATTAATTATTTTTGTTGAAAAGGTGTAATTGTACTAGGCAATGAGTAGGATTATCCGTAGATCTGGTACGGTAGAGTAATTTTTCTCGTCACTTACGCATAATCCATCATGATACATGTTCTGCAAACTTACATGCACCTCTTTCTTCGGCCTGTACACTGCGCAACGTTTAAGCTACACACGATTATATAGTCATACTCTGTACAAGAGTTGAAAAATTGGCGGTTATCTACCTAAACAAGTGGTATATAAAGAATTGAAGAACTTTGCGATCATTATATCAAGATTAAAATTCCTTTCTTTCATCACAAACCGCCATTGGTAAGATTCAAAACATCGTGAAGAACACATGTTGGCATATACGCGCGACGAAACTTGAGGAACCTCTTAATAAAGTGACTAGCCGATGAAAGCCATCAGAGTCAAGTACCAAACGCGTAAATGGAAAGTGAAAAACACAAACTGCAGGAAAACAGTAAAAAACGTATGGTGATAGTAAGAGGTTGGAAACGCATACGAAAACGGAAAGAAGGATCTACAAAGAACACAGGACAGAAAACGCGAGGATAGAGTAATATTATAATAATAATATTTTTCTTATCTCTTTTTCTTAACTCTGCCCTACCACCAGGTTTATTTTACACATAATATAAATATTTGTTTATCGTAGCCTTTTGTATCCTCGAAAAGATCCTACACCAAAGGATGAAACGTCGTATAATAAAGGTTCGTTCCTCCTTCAAGGAATTAATGCTTATTCGAATCAAAATGATAAAAAAGCCTCTTCTAATATTTTAATATAATGTAATTAACATTCTCTCTCTCTCTCTCTCTCTCTCTCTTTCTTGATCTTCATACTTCCTTGTCGAACATTTAAAAGGATTAACGCGTCGGGATTAAGACGCGGAAGGCCGAATGTCTCGCGAAAATTGGGTGGCTGTCGTTTAGGAGGAATTAAGCAAGGCTCGGTCCGCATTGGCAAAATGCAGAGCGCGTAAATCGCGAACAGAGAGCGCCGTTCCGCGCATAATGGCTTTCCAATGTACCGCGCGCGTACCGGCGAAACACTCGCGTGAAATATTTATCGCCAGGCGGGCGAGATAATGCACGCGCAAACTGGAATTTACTCTCTCCTCGTAGAACGCGGGCGCGATGGAGGCGTGGCGAATCAGCGACCAACCCTCGCGAGCTACCCATCCCCCCCCCCCGCGCGATAGGCGCCCAATATTAAGCCCTTGCAGTCGAAAGTCGGCCGGTTCTCGACGAAACAATTTCGCATCGAAAGCTCAAATGTCGAACCATAAATGCGCGCCGCACAAATGTCAGCCGCCAAATGGGACGCGTCACTCTATTTGAAAATGGGGGCTATCTTCCGTTTATATACGCGTTTCGCGATGCAATGGTAATGTAGGCCGTGGCGAACTGCAATGCCACGGTTAGCCCCTGTTTTGTTTCGTTTAACGCTTGGAAATATGGAAAGCTAACGGTGGGATTCGTACACTTTCGACGTGTTGCTGGTATCGAAGCTTGAAAGAGAGATCACGTTAACCCTTGAACAGCGAATGCTTGATGATTTGCTTAAAACATAATAACGTGTACATTGCACGCTTTTGTGCGTTTTGTGTAATATTTACATCTGCAGGCTGAGAAGAATGTTGTTTGACATATTTGGCGAGTGACTTTTGTGCCCTGCGGTATTTTTCATACGTTATCGTGTCTATCGCGAGAATTAACGCACGCTTGTGGTATACTCCCCTGGGCCAGGAAGATCCATTAATTCAACAACTGAATAAACGCTTTATGCAGGATAATGGCGTATTATTATACATCCCCGGTTTGTTTTTAACAATTTGCACATTAATGAGCTTGAAATTTTTATTAAGCCGACCCATCCTTTCGTATATCATTTATGGAAATATTGTTTAAAGTGCTTTGGCCCTTTTGAGCCTTTTTATGCGATTAATTTTCATTCGACAATCGAGCCATGCGACACCCAAATCTAGGATATCCATTATTTACACGCTTTATTTTCGATTTTGAATCGTTCGGTTAATCCTACGGGCATTTCCGCGAGTAATATCACTTCAATGCTAGGGGTAATACCGTTGTTTCGTCGGACAAAGGGGACTAACGGATAGAATACAGGTTTCGAGTGGCGGTCTGATAATGTAGGCGCCCAGCATGAAATCATGCATCTCATTTCCCATCGTTTCATCACACACTTTGTGCTGCAAATCATAATTTGCCCTTGTTTTTTCCCTTCTCCGCTGACGATCCATGAATATTCACTGAGTAGATATGTAGATATCGCATCCGATGACACTGCGCGCCTATCTGTACCTTCATTATTTCTCCCCGAGCTTGTTTACGCTGATTAACAATGCGTTGCTCTCGTTCGTTACTTTTTCACGTTAATCGGATTTAATCGTTTACGTATTTGTTTCTCGGGGGCAATGTAAAAGAATTATTCTGCGCTGACGGTAAGCGAATAAGAAAGGGCAATTAATGGGATGAGTTTAAGCGACGCGAATCGTTTGTAGTTGCCCTCTAAATAAAAGTTAGGTAAACGTCGGACAGATTAAAGGGTAATATTATCATTAGATTGAAAAGATAGTAACAAAGCGGGTTTTTAACTGCATATTTATACACGCGTACGTATCTACATCTCTGTCGAAAATTTTATTTGATGTATTTGAAATTAAAGGATATGTTTTACTCACTTTTATAGCGATCGACAAAATTTTATTTGGATTTTGGAAATTCATGTGCGGTGCAGCTGTGAAAAATTCGTAATTTCATTGTGCGTCGGTATAAACAATCAACCTAGTGCAATACGGTCCCCACGGTCAAAGTAGTACAGATCGACGTTTACGCAGCCAACTGTTACTGAGTGAAACACGACTGCCTTGCTTTTACGTAGTTGTTGACGTTCATCGCGCGATACACACTGTTTCGATGCAATAAGAGGATAAAAGTGCTTTTAAATGTATACATGTTGTGTAGTGAGTTAAAAATGGTGAAAAATAAAAATAAAGAATAAAATAAAAATCTGAAAAGGCAAACTACACGCATGCCCCGTGTGTACATCGCCTATTTAAATAACACCACTGCACGTTTTAAAACAGCTGTTAACTAGAAATGCAAATCCGTCGTTCCGTCGCTACTTTCGTCGTTTGTATTCAATACTTAGTTGACAAGAGTTCGAGTGTATCGAGATTAACGTGCAATTTCGTTACACTTCGATCAAGTGTAGAACTTAAATTAATATCGACGTTGTAATATTCGTTCGTCCTCGTTGAAAAATTGCCGCTTTAATTACTCCGGGAGTATCATTAGGGCAAATGGAAATCCTATCGAGGATACACGGATGTGTTTTAAGGGCGAAGGGCTTTCGTGGAAAAATTCATAGGACGTAATAGAGGTGTTAGCGATTACTACGCAGTGTCGTGCGATCGTCAAATAGGATCATGCATCTCATTCGCGGATCACAGAGTTTGCGGTGCAGTCATAATCCATTCCCATTTTTCCCTTCCAAAGACTCATGAATATGCACAATGCAGATAGGTATCGTACCTGTCTGCACTTTGTCTCCATCCGTCTATCCGTGCCTTCATTAGCTCGTTCTCTCTCCGTTTCCGCGAACTATTACCACAGGGCTTTGCTACATTGTCAACCGAAAGTCAAAGTTCCCTTCTTCTCTGCGCTTGAGGATCAATTACACTCGACAAAGTAGTCGGTAATTGAAATTTTCTTGAACGCGACAGATCAAAGAGCGGTGAATACGTGTACATCGTGTTCGTTTTATAAGAAATTAAAAGTGAATTTGGAAATACTCTTACATATTACGCATAAACTTGATAATTATATAAATTAGAAACGTTTGTTTAATTATTTTCGTAGCATTTTTTAAAATATCTATAAATGGTTTTATGAGTTAGTCCTTTGTATTCTTTTTAGCTATCATCGCACGGTTATGATACATTGTTTGCAAGAATAAATCAAAGTATACTAGATAAACATAAATGATCGCATTTAGAATAAGCGAAATGTTACGAAATTTTTTTGATATTCAAATCGTGCATACAAAAATAACATTCTAAATCCTATCACGATTTCTATTGGTGTAACTTTATTATTATATACGTATTTAGGGTGAGTATTACGTACGTAGACTTTTTTTCAGGAATTGATAGATATTACATCGCTTTCGCGTTCGGTTTACGATCTTCCTGTAAAGCCCGTGCTTCCACGATTTTGATAAAACCGCACGCGCATGCAAAATTATCTGACATATGAATTTTGTAATCCCTCTTCCTTCCTGAAATATGGTTGCAGGCAGTGGCGGCATCCTTGGAATGTAAATAGCTGCGCTCGTATTTTCTCGCATGACTCGCAAACTATATGGGGTATGAAAACCTCCCTATGCCGAAAAACCTCCAACTAAACCCTATAGGAATTTTCATAAAAAGGAATTCCTATGTAATACTCATCGTAATATCTCATGTTACCCATAAAGGAAATACTTCAAAAACGCTGGTAACATGCTTTTTGTGCAAGAAACTTTATACATACTCCACGTCCTTATAAAGATATATATACTTGTAATCGCTTTAGAAGTTCGCAAATCATTTATTTACGGCGAATAATCGAGACTAAAGTATAATCAACATACTTGCGATATTTACAAATGTAAATACGCCATGACTCTCCTCATCCATGCTTCGTCATTCGTGGGGAGATTAAATATCCGCACACGCCTGAACTTTGCACGTAGCTTAAGCAACAAGCGTACAAACCACTGCCAAGATCACGTAAATAATTCAGACCACGAGTATAAGAATACCTCTGCGATTTCTCCAAAAATTTTCGTGGAACTCAATTCCTGCAAACCACCACGAGATAAGAGGTACTCCTTTAAAGTATAAATTACATGGAAAGCAATGAAGAATAACTCCTGTCATCGATAAAAGCTCTCCAAGATTTTGCGCTGAATCGGACAGGAAGTTATGATTAACGATTAATCGACAGAATTCGCGACGAGCGCGCCGTCGCATTTTTTGACGTTGATGGTACGCACATTAGTTCTGATTATGCTGACGAGATTGACGTCGCTCCAATGACAGGCACCGGTGCGATCATGTAACACAACGTCGAAGAGCCAAGCTGCCTAATTAACCCAGTCATCGGGCAAAGCCTCATTCGGCCGTAATCATCCGTATCGGCTAATTCGACGGGCGAGCAATCGCTCGTTACTGGCGCTCTGCGGCGCCCTTAACGCTTCGTTAATAAATAGTCCCCATTGGAAATTTATTTTCGGCGATAATTTCATTTTCGTCACCGCAGAGGCATCTCGAGCGCGTAACGCAGGTACGCGAATTGTTGGGCGAACCTGAATTTCTCAAAGAGATCCCTTAAAAGATCCCGCAGCTGTATTATACGCGCGTCTACATTCCACGCGGATTCCACGCGAATTCGGGGAATTTTTCTTGGATTCCTCAAGAAGGAGGGCATCGAATGAAATCGATGTCTAACAGTGTAAAAGTGATTTATAGGACATAGAGCATTGTTTCGTGTGGCTTTTGGAAGGAGACTTTGCTCGATATCAATTTTCGCTTCTGTATCATACGTGAAACTTTCTAAGCTGTATGAAGAGAAGAAGAATTTTGTGCACGCTTGTTTTGCTAAAATCGATTACGCTTACTTATTCGTTCTAGCGTCCAGGTTAAAGCGCTTTAACTAAATTACTAAAGTTAAACTAAAGTTTTTATTTAAATTAATATGGTAGTTTAATAACACTACAAATAGGGCTTTCCATATAAGGCGCGTCTGGTCGAATCTCATGTTCGTCTCAGACTGACATTTTTTTTTAATTCATTTTTGGCACCGACTGCGCAAGGTCATTTGGATTAGGACCTACTATTTAAGCTGGGTTCTGAATCAGAGCTACGTTATACATATGATATTACATGGAAAAACCAGAAGTGATGGTTTTTACTATGACACTAACTATTAACCCACTATTTATCATTTTCCCTTTTTAGGGCGCTTGGTTATTATTTATTCCTACCTAAGCAGAGGAACTTTTCGTTTTGATCCTTGTAACTAAACGTTGTAATGACCGCTATAAAAGTTCCAAACACGATTAAAATATTTTTTCTCTAATTAGTATACTGTAAGAAACGAATGAATTAGTGCATTATTTATGTTTGCACTTGGCTTTGACATATAATAGATTAACTGTCTGTTCGATACATTGGAACACGTATTTCAGTCCTCTGCATCCATCGACAGCACCGCTGCTCGTGGCTTTTGGTTTCTATCTTACAACGTATCTTGGCCTTAGTACATCTCTGGTATACGATGACTCTTACAGTAGATACTGCATATACATACATACATACATACATACATACATACATACATACATACATACATACATATATATATATATATATATATATTTACTATATGTACCTGCATAGAATGGACATGCAGGTATACATGTAAAAGGAATCGGCGTGTGTGTGTGTTAATCGTTATAGCGGCGCACCATAAGCAGAAAACTGGCGGCATAATGCGTATGTGAATATCGATTCTAACAGTTTTGTTTTACATTGTCCCGATTAATAAACAGAATGTGCATGTGCTTGTGTCCTTTGCTTCAACATAATGCCCCGACTTAACGCTTCACATACCCCCCGTAGTGACTACCGCTTTGCATTTTGCTCCGGCTGCGATCTGACGATCGATAACCACATTCTCCTACTTTTCTGTTTCTTTCTCTCTTATTTGCGCTTCATGCCACAGTTCGGCTATAGAAGAAAAAGATGGAAAGAGAAAAAAGGGAAAATTAACACGTGTTAATTTGCTGCAACCACGACGGTAGCGTAAAATTCTTGAATCGTAACGCCATCAATGTTAACCTTGTGTACATCCAGATCATTAAGATAACTTCGGCGCCCACGCGCCGCCCCTTCGGGATCAAATTTGCTCATTTTTTTTTTATTCTCTCAAATTCGCTCGAGCTCCCCCTTTGCCTCTTCCCCCGCCATTTGCCCTCCCGTTGTCCTCTGCCTCACTCCTGGTCAAACTCATGGAACATCCGGGGATCGATTAACCATACTCTATCTTAACGTCATTGATCATGTCTCGATCAAAGGAGGGCCGCCCGTCGAACCTACCAGGCCTAATAAAGTATTACGCGGCTCTCTCGATCGGGTAATCGTCGAGAAGGGTGTGCATCGATGAAACCAAATTGCATCGTGTTCGACGGGCGGGCCTTTTCGATGGCTTTCTATCCGATTGATCTGCACGTTTGGTAATGAAACGTCATAAAACCCAATAAGTACTCGGGCAGTTTGGCAGAGTGCAACGATGCCGTGGTAGCGACCCTGTGCGAAGGAGGGTGCCACAACGGCAAACGGGGCGTGCCTAATGAGATTCCTTAGATTTAAGTTGCGGCGGAATCGACGTCGAGAATAAACTCGATATTGATTAATTGTCAGGCGACTTCAACGAATCTGACAAGGTTTCCTCTACCTTTCAGGGGCCACCAGGATTAGACGGCATGAAGGTGAGCAACCCGCGGGGTGACCCGTTTACGCATATCATATATTTCCGATTATCCAAGCCACCGTGTCTAAACCTTTTAGTTTTTCATCGTTTTTCCACCGGTCTCAAATTGCAAAGCCACGAGTAGAATAGAAACGAGTGTAACGGTGCTGTTAGTCTAAGGCGCTATAAGAGCAATGATGGTCTAGTCTTTTCATACTTACAGGGCGCTCAGGGAGAACCAGGAACGAAAGGAGAAAGGGGAGACCCGGGATTGCCTGTAAGTATCCCACTGTCGCGAGATAACGCGTATATATTCGTACTTCGCGTTGGGAAACAAGCTGTAATAAAGAGCAAATACGACCGCGTCTCCTTTAAATGTCCGCCAAGCTTCTCCGCTTCGTCTTACTTTCGTGCTAGTAAATACTGTGAAAAGTAAAGGACAGATGTAGCTCCATAATATTACATGGATACAGTACAGTTGCCAATATCGCATTTCGTGTGATACCAAACGTAATCATCTTCGGTGAAACTTCTGCGGAAGGAAAGCGTAGAAGTAGAAGTACAAGGAAGCAACGTTCATAATGCAGAAATATCTAAAGTATCGATAATGAACCGGCGACCGCTCTTTAACGAGCATTCTGTTTACGATCCCGAGCTCGTCAGAAAGTTGTATTATAACAGGTCTATAAAAGATTTTTAGATCGTTAAACTCCATCAAGCATTTTATTCGCTGTAAACGTATTTTTACGCGACGGTAATAGTCAATCTAGCAAAAAGCTTCTAGCAAAGTAAAACTCGGAAGGATCTCCAATATCTACCAATGAGAATTTATAACGCATTGATTCACTTTCGAGACGACCCCTCGTCACTGTCGCTATCGTCGATATTATTTACGTTCAATATTTATCGATCCAGTACGTAGTTCGAGAATATTGGGCTTATTTCCCGCGCAAGCACTCTTTTCCTGTTTACCCTCCATCCGAGACAGAGCGAAATCAATCCGAGGGGTAGCTAAATAGCTTCGGTCACGACCCGATTGCGCTGTCGCCGAGACACTAACGGAGCATTTCCCTTGTCCCCAGGGTACGGATGGGATTCCTGGCAAGGAGGTACAGTGGAATTCGATTATCGCTCTGACTGCGCACACTCTGACACGGTCTGACCGTCCCAGGGTAACGGCGTTACACCTACCTGATCTAACCTGGGAACTGTCTCGAAAATCGCCTTTACACTTATTCTGCACTAAAAGAGAGGGCTGGAATTACATTTTGCGCCTTTCTCCCTCTTTAGATCGAAAGTTTTCGTGTCCCGCTAAACGCGCCGTACGAAATTTCGCACAAAGTCGACTATTGTAGCGGGAGGTACAAGACAGAAATGGAAAACGAATTTTGTGCACATTACCTAGAACACGTGATACTTTCGGATAACCGCGGTACTAGTGTTTTAAGGCGGGAATATCTATTCGAAATTACAGGCTCTTTGGCTAAAAGATTACCTGATGAGCTGAGCTACATCGAAGTTCCTTGCATTAATACTTGTACACCAGGTTTTAGGAAGATTTTAGTAGGACTATAATAGAATCCTGAGATACTTATAGAGATAATACAAGCCATAAATTCAGTATGTAACTAAGTAACGCACCCATGTTACTTCGAGAAAAGGAAGGAGGGAGGAAAGTAGGGAGGGAGAGAGCGAGCTGGGGGGAGGTACAATACTCTGAATCCTCTTCTCCAGAGAGCTTCAAATAATCGAGGGAAACTCGAATAACATTCAATACTATATGGACATGAAAAGAAGGTTATTTAGGTCCAATTTTGCACGTAGTATTCTTTAGCACCACTTTGAAAACGAACATGTGCATGTGAAATGAATTCGAGGTCTGATCGTCATTTAAGAAATAAATTCTTTAACGTACCAATTCCAGGGACCGAAGGGAGAGAAAGGTGCTAAGGGCGAATCTGTGAGTATTGACTTAATTCGACCTTCAGATATATTATTCAAAAAACGGCCGCATTGCCCTGTTGGGCCGTATCGTTTGTACATGTTTTATGAGGGCACGGCCCAATTTACAGGACAAAGCTTCATGACTTATAGGAACAACGATTGTCACTTTGCCAAGATTAATCATTAATGTCAGAATGAAATACATTAGCGAAGCATTGATCAAACGGATACATTAATTACCGACTCAAATTGAATACAGTTCGTGTTTAATATGACGCTTACTCCCGGCTATTCTATCAAAGCAAGCATTATTAGAGGTACCGCCAAACTGCGAGTGACATTGATTTTCCATTGTAATCAGAACTAAATAGTTCCAGTCCAACTAGAGCTCGCTCATCGCCCATATAACGTTGTTGTAAATGTATATTACCGTACTTTCGTATATAATACCATATGTTCCACGTCCATTTTATCTCACCGTTTACGCTCTCCAAAACTCGGGACTCGAGTATCAGGAGAGAGCCTTGCAAATTATCGAAGAAATTTCAATTTTCATCCAAGCATCGACACCTTCCATTCACGCTGTTTAAGATCCCGAAGACCGTATCCCTGTATGTGCTGCCACCAGCGTTTCTTAAAAGTGTATACTCACCAGTTGCCGATGATTTCAAAACTTTATGTCGTGCTTGGAAATCAAAATGCGAACGAGGATGAACTTATGCGCGTGCAATCACTCCGCGTTCCACGATAGGCATATGTATGCAAACAAAATTTTGAAAATATCGACCAGAAGTTGATGACAGCAGAACGTACGAAGCGGGAGCAGCATTGCTCGCCTTTTGAATTCCATGGCATTTTGTGCACAGTTAATCCAGTACTATGATGCATATAGATAGTTTCTCTTCTGCCTGGCCTTTTTTGCACGTCGCGAAAAGTAGCTGGCATTATGTCGTCGAGAAGGTGACGCATTTTATGTATGGACACAGGGACCAATAGGAAAACGCGGTAGAAAAGGAGACAAGGGTAACAAAGGCGATCAAGGAGTACCAGGTCTAGACGCGCCTTGTCCATTAGGTCCAGACGGGCTTCCGCTACCTGGCTGCGGCTGGAGACCACCTCAGGTATCTGCGCTCCTATATCTTTTTACACTTATTTATCAGATACAATGTACAAATAAATCGTACAAGCGACAGATACGCAGAACTTCCGTACCGACACAATACGATGAAATTGTCGGTGCAAAGTCAAGGAAGGAACATGGCGCAGGAAATGAAATAGTGGACTTGACAAGCGATTGATTGCTCGTGAAGACTACTATTTCATTTGTAATACAATTCACGGGGTAAGAAGAGTAAGAGCACTATATCGCATAGTGTAGGAAAAACATTGCAAAGTTTACATCAGAAAGTGCTCCTTCTCGTTCGATGTCTCTTATCTTCATTGATAAGTACAAGAGCAAATAAGGCAAAATAATACAAAATTTCTTACTTCTCAAACTTCACAATATGTTTAACCAGAATAACGATATGGAGGAACTGCTGTATTGTAGTGAATAAAAATTTGGACTTCTATATGGAAGATTCCAAGTTTTAATCCCGTCTATCATTCTTAGAGAAAATTCTACGTGACATTTATAACGCAATTCATTTTAGAGAAAAAAAAAAAGGAAGTTCGTTGCTAAATGACCTTAACGGTCAATGCTAAAAATTAAAAAATCATAACATATTTATACATTCATAAATAACCCTGAATCCCCACGCCGCGAGTCTATTCCTATGGCACGTATGGAAGAAGTTAGATTTGACGTAAGGCAAAAGCCACGACGCACGCTTGGATTCTGGAATGTATTCAGCAGGACATCAGTAGCACCTCCGCGCCAGCGATCGACGGTCCCGAACCCGCGGAAACAGATTATGAGGAGCAGGAAGAGGAGTACGAAGAGTATACGGATCCGAATGGAAACCTAGCCGAGCAATAATGCTCGTTGTGCGCTGCCCTAATCACCACCAACTACCACCACCAACACCACCATCGCCACCCTCGCCATTCGACTCACCCTGCTCTCCCAAACTAACGTGGTCCTGGTAATTGCAAATCCCGTAGTAGTACTAACATCATTTGCATGCAAGGCTACCCTCCGAAGGAGAGGTGGCTGAAGGTTATTCGAAATTTCTACGGGACCCATCAACGGGTGCTTTTAATCCGAGAAATTTGATTCTTCCCCTTAGTTTCGCTATTTCGCTATCTCTGCTTTCCCCGAGACCAGCGATTATTTGCTTGCACGAACTCCGCCAGAGAGTCGAACGGAGCCCGACAATCATTGCTCTTGGACGAGGGAGAAACGGGGTGGGGAAGGAGGGGGGAGGGGGGCTCAAACTTTCCAGTCCGCTTAAATTTTGCCAAGAAGAGCATCGCAACTCGGCCTTACTTTTACGAGCGCGGAGTTCTGATGGACCTGGGAACTATGCGCTTTGTAACCTCGCCTGCAGGTTTCTTCAAAATTAGGGGAGGTCGTTAGTACGGGGGATAAATGCAGAATATCGTCAGTTGTGAGGACTGCAGTAAAGATAGCACGGTTAATCCGTACGGCCGGAAGATAATTCACTCATCAGCTTTGCTTATGCTTTTATTTCAAATTGATTGCAGCAAAATTACTGTCTTCTTTAGACTTCGCGTATTATTATGCAACGCGGCATGTACTCAGACTCAGAACCTACAATGTAACAGAAGGAATAGAAATGTATCTTTACTTCGGACAAGGGATACGTTACTAAAATCTTCTAACGCTGCGTATACCGCTAGAATTTTCGATGGAAATATAACTAAATGGCGCGCTATCACAAACTAGTACACTCCTTAAACATGACTAACAAGTATTCCTAAATTTTTTAATCGGCGACTAACACCAGATACATCAAGTTCCAAAACCTTGACAATACCAATCGTAGCAAATTGAATATTAAACGGCATAAAGACCTGCTTGCCTTAGCCGCACGTCCAAGCAACCAATGACCCTAAGCTTGGCTGGGAAACTGTCACGGATGTCGAAATGAATCTTTCCAAAGCAGCTTGAACGTTCCCCGAGTACCATACCGTGCATACTTGATCGATCTCGATAGCTTGCTTGAATTCTTGTCAACGCCATTTCGAATCGAACAATCATAATAGCCTTACGGGTTCGTTTCAGCCAAGGAGCAACATCTTACGGGAATGGTTGGAGCAGGAAGAGGAAGAGGAGCTGGAAGGGCAGTGACACAAATGGTTTCAGGGATAGTAGCGCATATTTTCCAAGGACCTCCTTTTATCCAGCCGCGAAAGCGCGGCTGCTAACCTCACCGTATCGCGATCCCACGCAAAACAAACGAGATATAAAATATACACCAAAATAATCATCTTGCCATCGAGTGTTGTAAATAAGTGTACTTACAGTGTCTAGCGTCCGTAGTGCGTGTACATAAAAATAATTAGAGCTTATTACCACGAGCGCAATCACAGCGACGACGATAATTCACCCGAACGCCGGTTATGCGCGACACGTATCGAGTATAAGATCGAAATCTTAAACTTGCAATTACTGTAAGTGCGAACAAGAGGACCGAGGGAAGATATGACGAATAAAGGAAGGACGATGTTCCTTCGACAACGGAATCGACTTCGGGACGAGATTGTGGTATCGTGCGATTAAGATAGGTTCGTCTTCGTCGATCTCTGGACGATAACACACGATCGAAATAGGTTCACCTCAAGCTCGATGGAAATAATCCACTAAGTCGCGAATGTGATATCTACGTATCCATTTGGAACGCAACATTTCCGATGAAAGTCCCGACACACATCGACGTTTGGGCAGCTGCATTTTCGGGGTATTAACAAAGAAGTAGGCAAACGTCCGGATCTTACCCTCCTTACTGATCAATAAGCGCAATGATATATTCGAGGGTCGAACATCGACGACGCTACGGAGATGTCAGACGATTAACGAAGTCTGCAATGCATTTTATTTTTGTACCTAACCAGAGAATGATCCGAATACCATTTAATGGTGCTCGAACGCATGGAGAGGACCGCTTTTTACGTTCCTACTCGCACGGGTTTTATACGCATCTTAGGCGCGACGTCATCTTCCAAAGAACAAACTGATTCTTACTTCGCCCGTTAACGACCGATCTACCCTGCATATTTTTTTTATTCGTTACACACGACACATATACGCGTACCTGTGAGATCGATCTGCGGCGGATCAGACTAAAGTGACCCTCTCGAACGAATGTAGGGGACATTTTTTATACGTATATCGGTTAGCAACGCATATCCTGCGTCACGCTCGGCTAGTTCTAGTAATATCATTAATTATAAAGGAAGGGAGTGACGTGTACACATTGTCAATACTACGACGTATTATAAAATAAATCGTAAAGATAGGCCACGAATGTTCAGCGATTTTCGTGCCGACGACGCATTTTACGGAGCGGATGTACGGTTCCACGGCATGTCGCGCATCGTGCTCCGTTTCCTTATCGAAGTAAGCCCTCGTTCATTGTGGAAGCGCCGTTGTTAATGTAAACGAAAAGTACGCGGTGCGCGAGTTACCATTGCACGATGTCTAAATGTTAATGCCATCCATCTAATATGTATGGTTTTGTAAAGATTTATAGGAAACTGATCGTATACGCCTAAGATATCGACGGTCCTTTTTCTCATATGAAATGCGATCAAAAAGGGATTTCAACGTATTTGAGGTATTGAGCCCAACTGGTTTGAAATGATATCGACGAAATTCGACCTTTATCGTGGTTCGATGTGTATCTTCAAAAAATAATTCGGAGACAGCTATGTGCAAACTAAATGTTTATTAATGCTTATATTCACTGTCATTGTCAAAGCTTGAGCAATTTGTACTTCTTGAAATACGACTGCACTTTGTCCTTAGGATAAGGCTTTGTCACCAGACATGTCGGAATGTTTTCGGGCTGCTCAATCCACAGCTTGTGATGAATATCGTCCTCCTTCAGTTTGGAGCATAGAGTATTTAAACTGGCCTCATTGGGAGCCTAGCATTTATATATAAATATATATTTTGTAAATGTCGCTGTACTCCTTCACGGTTTTAAATGTAAGAATTGTACGCATAAGACATGCACAATAATAAGATGGGTTTAATGTCCAAAGTATGTTAGATGTATTATCCCAAGGGCATACTTACTTCTAGAACAACCTTATGCATAGAGTCTAAATCGGCGAGGTAGGCTTGAGTGTATGCGTCATTATAAAAAAGATGAGTTACGGCGGTACATGCGTGACATGCTTGGGCAATTAACGCACCCATGGGCCATCCCATTGTTTTTGAAAGATCTCCCCGTACCACCACATACTGCACCATCCCGGTCATTCTAACGGCAAAGATTCTCTCTAACTCTCATGGAAATTCTGAGTAACGCAGAATGAAATATAAAATAACTGCCCAATCTGGATTGGAATTATAATGTCTAAATGTTTGTCAAATATTTTGTTCAAATTTTTTTATCTAACGTTTAACGTGCATCAAGATTGTTACATATTAAGTGCCAAAAACTATATAATTCATATAAATAAAAAATAGTAGGTACTTCCAAGGTATTTATATATTAAAAATGTATCTTGTCTAATTCCGTAACATCTATAAACTGGGCATAGATTCCATAACATTGTCCCTTCGGTGTTGCAACATAAGCAAGATGTATTATTTATATGAATTGTTGTTATTAAAGATAAATTACTCACAAATAATTAGTATGTATGATACATTGTAGTCTGTAGAATAGAATTTATTTATTCCTATCCAAAAATAAAACCGTTATCCAACAATTTCAAGTGATCAACCTTACGTACATGAATAATAATAAGTACAAAATTCTTATATAGTCTTATATTTTGGCGAAATGCATGATCTATAACGTACACTAACAAGCGTGCAGTGATGGTTAGGAAGGTAAATACAGCAAAATCCGTTCTTTCCAGAAATATTCATTGTACGTCGGTGTGATCAATTTTCGAAGAACAGCTTCGTGTAACGATCTCAATACATATAATGAACACAAGCAAATCATTCTGTTTCCTCCAAAATACCTGCTGTCACAATATTCCCACGAAGTTTCACGATACTTTGGTACGTTTAAAAATCATTTGACATATGATAGTATGCATTAGAATATTACGAATAGAGCTAGCGAAATATGATGAAACTATCAAGACATGACATCCTAGATGATGGATAAACGTAACAATGCAAATCCTTGTCTATTCCACAACCGGCTTATACGTTACTCGATCAGCCGCCATATGTACATTCGATGCACAACCATCGTGATCTAGGGACTTTTTCTCCTAACAATATTTCTAGTTAGGGTTTTCTTCGTACATGCATCACCAGATGTCAGGGTGTCCTAAAACCTGAAAGTCGTATTAGAAGTTTGTATATGGAAAATCTAAAAGCCAAAAAAAGGGCAATAGCCATAGGTGGCCAAAAAAAGTAGAGCGACTTGATAAAAAAGTAAATGCTAAAAGAATTTATGAAAAACCCTCGGAACACGACGTGTATGCGATGCAACAGATGGCACCAGCATTAGTAGATGGCGCTACCGGGCTAATCATTCTTGCTACACAACTACAGTCCAGGTGGGCTTACTTTAAACCGGTTACCGGGTAGGAATTCATTCCATTTTGCGTCGGCCAAGGAGTTTTACGCTGAGATCCTCGAAGTTACAAGTCTCTCCCTGATAAAGCAAAGGTAAAAATATTCTTGTAATTATTTTTAAAAATTCGAAAAACTTTAAAGAGGCGTCTTAAGATTTTCATTCTACATCCACTTGCTCTCGACGTGGAATCAATCGCGGTTGCAATAATTTGCGAAATCGCGTAACGGACATTCGCACGGTGACGTACGAGGAAACGAGGATACTTGTTATCTGTATCACATTAATCGTTCATTCGTGTTACACAATAATGATTTGGTCGTGACCTCGATCTTCCGTATTACCAATTATCGAGTCTCTCCGACCTTTTCAGATTAAAGATCGCTTTCGGTCCATTAGAAAGTTGAAGAAATCGAACGGACGCCTCCTAGAGAACGCCTAACGCGCGAGATATCTAAGCCAGGAGCGAATATACGGATATGTAGATGGCTAATCGTTAAGCGTAATTAGTAATCACGGGGACCTTTAATATGATCGTTAATTCCTACGAGTATTTCCTGAACGATAATGTCGGGCATGAATATTCGACGGCGAAAATGCCGAATACATTTTCATAAGTAGATCTCTGTATGAATGATAGCATGTATGTGAGAAATAATAGCTTTAATTCATTGGTTTTCATAACGCGATTTAGGATTTACGTTGGAGATCCGTTAAACAGTTGAACCTTGTCAGTGGATACTTACCCTTGGCCTTGAAATCATTAGAGAAAATTTCTAGAAACTCAAGCTTTACGTTTCTGCGATCTGTATAACGCGCTAATGCAACGTAATCTGGTATTGCGTTTGATATATTTTTTTTCATTTTTCCTCATTTGCCAGCCATTGTAATAACAGGGCACTTTGAATGAACAATGGAACAATGGAAATTTCAAAAATTTGAATTACGATTTATTATATATTTGAATAAAAACGGTTGTTAATAGCAATGGTCATTTTGCAGATATTCAACAGAAAACATTAATGTTTCAATATTTCCTATTTGTCTATTAATGTAAATTTTTTTATATAATATTGAAAATCATAATAAATGACAGACAACTTGATTTTTTGAACCGTACCTATATTAAAACTGCATGTGTACAATGAACTATTCTTTTATTGAACATTCATTTCCATATGTTATAAATTACAAAAAAAAAAACTAATTCTGTCGATTACTATATGTTATAGCATAACAAGCATCATGCCTGTACCAGCAATCCAAAAACCAGCGCCTGTTTTCAGTGGCACCGCTGTCGTTAACGGACAATTCAAGGAGATATCCCTGACCGATTACAAGGGCAAATATGTCGTACTGTTCTTCTATCCTCTTGACTTGTAAGAATGTTGCGACATCATTTAAATTTTCTTGCTTAGATCCACCAAATCTTAGGCTATTACGTAACCACTTTTTGCATATATTATCATAAATTCTACACATTATACAATCCAAGCAATACATTTCTAAAGACTCATAGTTTTATATATATTTATAATTATAGTTTTATGCATAAATTTTGTTTGCACGCAAAAACTATTATTTATATTTCCAGCACTTTCGTTTGCCCAACGGAGATCATTGCCTTTTCCGACCGTGCTCACGAATTTCAAGAAATTGGCTGTCAGCTAGTTGCAGCTTCTACGGACTCTCACTTCAGTCACCTGGCATGGGTGAATACGCCACGTAAGCAAGGGGGTCTAGGTGAGATGAATATTCCGCTCTTAGCTGACAAGAGCACCAAAATCGCCCGTGCATACGGAGTACTCGACGAGGAGAGTGGAATTCCTTTCCGCGGTCTCTTCATCATCGATGACAAGCAGAATCTGCGCCAGGTCACGATCAACGATTTGCCGGTCGGCAGGTACGATATTTTACTGGCGTATTTATTGTACGTACAATTCTAATGTCTTTGACTAATCTTTTTGGACAATCCACAGATCCGTGGATGAGACACTGCGCCTGGTCCAAGCTTTCCAATATACCGACAAGCATGGCGAAGTATGTCCAGCTGGCTGGAAACCCGGCAAAAAGACGATGAAGCCCGACGTTAATGGCTCTAAGGAATACTTTAAGGATTCATAGTGTACTCGTTTACTTTCCCACTTACCATATTACATTTTCTATGTCTCTCTGAAAGATATAAGATTTGTGCTATGATTAGCTGCGTAAACTGCCGTATATTCGGCTAATTGTATTTCCTCATGATATTAACTTTTATTTTTAATAAATGGGGTTCTTTTTTACCTATCGTGTATACTATTGTGTTTTACTTAACCGAGTTCAAAGATAAATATTACAGAGTAAACATCGGACGTCGTTTGTTTAAATAATACGAAGTTTGTCACGGGACAATAGAAGCGTCAAGTGTGCAAATATTTAACTTTAATTCACATGAAGTCGTATGGCATGTTTATCAACGTTTGAGACTTGAGATTAATGATAACCTACCAATGCTCAAACTGTATTTCCTACAGCTGTACCTTAAAGCATACAACGTTTAAAAACGCTATTTTTTTAAAGTAATACGTTATCATAATACAATGGTCGTGCGTGACTAATAGTTTCCAAGATTTGATCTAACCCTACACATGGCTTAGTCACGTTTATCGATTAGTGATGAGTAATGATTTTGAAACTGCAGTCCTCAGGACAGGTAAAGGAATATATATTCTTTATTTCAGTTACTAATCTAAGACATTCAATTTTACTGAAATTTTATTGCTGATACGATATTATGTTCTATCAAAATAAACCTCTAAATTGATATTATCACAAATGCGTAATATAAAAAAAATATATAGGATGGGGCATGTGTTATTACATCGTAGTTGGATTATGTGGCATGTGTTCCCTCGCAGAAGCCTCCGCGTCTCTGATGATTATAATTGTAACTCCGCTTCTTGCGTGCGACCTCAAGTACGACGAACACCAAGCTGCTGATTTAAATGCAACCTTGTTTTTCGGTACGAACAGTGCACGTGTTACAATCGTATTCGAACCGATAACAGTTTTAAATAAAACTTCGATTTTTTTACTGTCGTTTCGTCAAAATTTTCGGCGTGAAAGCATTAAAATCTTGCAGAAGCTTAAACGTTATCCTAACTTTACTGATGAACCTTAAACGTATTTAAAAGTTCGGCAGCAATCAAATAAAAATTTTGTCAATTTTTCTTTAGAATTTCAACAGTCCGCGTTTTATCGCTGCTGTACGAATAACGTGCACGCTTGTTGATACATTTGCAGCGTAATATGTATTTATGCTCGTTCGTACAGGAATGGCCAGCGGTGCTTTTATATTCGGAGCAATATCTGATGCTAAAGGCCGCAAGGGATCGATCGCCATTTCCATGGCCGTTGTATTTTGCGCCTCGATAAGCTTGTCCTTCGCACAAACTATCTTCCTCATAAACCTATCGATATTCATTCTCGGATCAGGGTATGCTCTGTGTTCTAAAAGTAAAATCGAGTTAATGCCTTACAGATAAACTAAATATCGGCATTTTAGTGCTTAAAATTATAACAGCATCAAATTTAAATTTATAAATATAAAATGGTATACGTTAACCACTGATGAGGATAACGTAGATATTTTTTTGATCACGAATCATTTTCAGATTAGCCGGTAATAATACAATTTTAAGAATTTACTTGATAGAGTGTCTGCCGGTAAAGCGAAGAGGCCGTTGTTTGGCTATTCTCGATATCTTATGGATCGTGGGTTATTTATCGGCTCTAGGTATGATACTCTAACGGATAATATAAGAATTTACCGCTTTACATTACGAATTATAACTTTCTGCCGTACCTATATAAAACATTTGTTCTAAATTGAATCAAACATGTCCACACATTTGAATCGTATCGAATAACATAATTATCAAGCTACTTTACTTTTTGTACGTCAAATTGAACATATATTTAATTAAGTAAGGAACCTACGTAAAATGAAAATTATCGTTTATTTCAATCTTTATTATAATATTGTAATGTCACGTATTAAAACATTGCACAGGCATATCCTGGATCTTGATGCCTTCCATTTTAAGAATGCAGGGCGAAAAATTCCGCCCAAGTTCCTGGCGAGTTCTGGCTGGTCTGGGCGCAGTACCAAGCTTGGTAATGGCCTGTATCTCCGGGTTGTTACCGCCGAGCCCTCGATACCTGCTCTACCGTCAGCGTAATGAGCAAGCCCTCGCCGTTTTCCAGGAGATATATGCCATCAACAACGGCAAACACGCCGACACGTATCCAGTAGGATATCCCACTTGGGCGCGTACAGGTTTTCCAAATTAAATTCGCCCTTTTGCAAATGAAATTCACTCGTTGCAAATGAAATTCACCTTTTCGAGAATGAAATTCATTCTGTTGCAAATCGAGTACTTTTACATATATATTATATTGAAAAAACATAATTCATAGAATTACATAATTACGTATGAAGATGAAGGTATGTATGAAAACTATACGCAGATAATTCAGTAATTCAATAATGATAATAATTCAAAGAGAATCGTTTGTAGACTACATACACATGTACATATAACCAAGTCTACGAACGGTTCTCCTCTAATTATTATTATTGAATTACTGAATTATCTGTGCACAGTTTTCATTCATACCTACATCCCCCATATGTAATTATATAATTGTATGAATTACAATAACATTTTTTATTTCTTACTATGTAATTAACAGTATTTAACATTTTTTTAAATATAATATATGTGTAAAAGTACTTGATTTGTAAAAGTATAAATTTAACTTGAAAAACCTGTGTATTCATTTCTCCTTATAAATTTAGCCATCGCGGATGGGTACAATAAATGTTTAGACACGCCGATAACCGATGTTATTCGCGCAACGGCGCTAAATTTTGTCGCTCAAATTGTGAGAAAATTTGGGCTGTAACGCGATTTTAAATTTATTCCTGATTTTCTTCACAATCTGACACGGAGTAATATTCGATTGCATACTCGTCTATAGCGTATCAAAAAATTCAACGATGGTTTAGATGAATAATTTGAACGGCTACGTTCAACCGGACGAAGAGGATGCGGATGAAGCAAGAAATATCATCAAAGCAACGCACATGTTCATAAAGAAAATAATTAACCGTATTCGTGAATCGTGTCGTCCGCCTTTCAAATGCAATACTGCGCTGGGTATTTTACTCTCCCTCTTACATTTTCCCGGGTAACTATACCAAAGTGTTTTATGCAGCAGATACGTAATAATAATCGCTTTATTCCCATTATAAATAGTGTTGCAATGTTTATCTTGATCAAATAATGGTCACATTCGCTGCATCTACAAAATCTTTTCTTCTTTTGCTTGCGACTTTGATGATTTTTACGTTCACGCCACGGCTCTTCTAGATTTATTTGGTTCGCTCTTTGGACCACGCATGTACTGGAGGGGCCGAGAAGAGGAGAAATTCGAGATATGTGGAGAAGAAACTCTACGTGCAATGTGGATATGAAGGACATAACATTTGCATTCCTAAAAAACTGTCAAAAAACAAATAGCGATCGTTTCGAGTTTCTTTCATTGGTATCTTTGAGTTACATACTTGGAGAAATTTTACTTGCCATCAAAGTGGATACTATCGGTAGAAAACCACTTTTAGGTACGATATCTGTCTTGTGTATTTCATTAAGCTCAATGGCTGTGCGTTACAAATATCTCAAATTCCTTCTTTGAAGTCAACAGACATGAGAGATATCTGTTATGAAATAGAATGGTGCTTCAAGCTGATTATGTTTTCAGTCTTTTCCGGGCTTGTGGGTGGAGCAGCCTCGTTTGTTTTTATTTTTGTAGCCCACTGGCCATCGCGCATCCTTCTCTCTTCGCTACTCCTGACTGCCTATGCGATTAGTTGCACGTCAGCAACTATCATATTGTTAGAAATGTATCCAACCAGACTACGGTGAGTTCCATGATCCTCAACTTAATTGTGTCATTATCCGTTAAACGTAATTAATATTATGAATTTTCAGGGCTACCGCCTTCTCTCTTATGAAGACATTTCTCTATTTGGCCACAAGTTTCACGAATCTTTTTCTGAACATTTCCTGTATATCCAGCATTGCAGTTGTTTCTGGTTTTTTAATAGGTGCATCACAATAAATTCTCCGTTCCTATTTCTTATAAATAAAGTTAAACATACGCTTCGCATCGTACTAACAAAGTCCATTTGTGCTTTACAATTCGTGCATCTTGTTGCAGGCGCAGCTATCATTGGATTTCTGCTACCCGATTTAACCAATGCCCCGATGAAAGAACGATAGAATTCATCGCGCATGAGACTATAGAATAAACGCTTTCACAGAGAAAAATATGTAGATGAATATTGTATTATTATACTCTTTGTTACGAGAAAGCCCCTCGTAACTCCACAGCCGCGGTATTTCGTCAAAGTGGCACCGCGCCTCGGATAATAAAATTCGAAGAATCCAAAAACAGACTTGGAGTAGATTCGCCAGCTGGAACTACGAGCGGATGTTGCCAGTCCGCAGCTTGCATATTAAAATTATCCAGAATATGCTATGTCAAGTACGGCACGTAATCTTATTTCGTGCCATCAATGCTCTGCAATGATCGCGCACGCGAATCAAATAAACTCTCATCCGCCTTTCTATTTTCGGCTCTCCAGAATGCGCCATTAACCCATTATACACCAAAGCCAAGTGCAAGTCTAAAAAGCGCTCCAATTATTAATTCATTACCTAGAGTAAGCTAAGTAGAGAAAAAATATTTTTATCGAGTTTATAACTTTCATATCAGTCTATTTAGTTACAAAAATCAAAACTAAAAGTACTACTGCTTAGGTAGAAATAAACAAAAAAAAAACAGGCATCGCGAAAAAGAGACAATGGTAAATAATAGGTTAAGAAATCCTTTCGATCATCCACCATGCACTTCAAAGTGCACATCGGTTAACATCACTCTTACCAGCCATTTTCCAGACATATTTAGGTGTACTAAATGTATCCTTAAAGAAAAAGAGGAGGAAGAAAAAATCTCAACAGATTAATTTATCGATCCGTACCCTGCAAGAAAATCATGAAGAATCTCAGAAGTGACCGCCTCTCGAAGCTCTATAATTTTTCAAACCAATCACTGACCCGTCGTTCGACCTGTCGTGGTAGGAATAGCGTTAAACGCGAGCGGTAATGCGAATTGGCTGCTGCAAAACCAATAAAATACCTCGGACCAGAAAGGGTTAAAGTCCAGCGAAAAGACCGTCGGACAGTCGTTTTACGTAATTCTCCAGAAAATATGGTCACGCGGGGGTATAGAGCAAAGTAGCTTTACGATCGGTAGCGCCGTTTCGCCGCGTATAAATAAGTGGGCGCGACCATTTGGAAGGGCCAGGCGGCCGTCTTCTTGCCGTCTATTTTCGACGGGAACAGGAAGACCGTGCGGCACGGCTTCGGGCCGAGAACTCGCGCATGCCCCTCGAGCGTGGAACGCCTTCGGGCGCGCATAACGCCCTCGTATTCGTCGTAAATACGAATGCCGAATGCTCACTACCGAAAATAAGCACGGGAACGGCGATCGGCGGTTCTTTCACTCGCGCCACCCGAGACGAAACGGGCAGAAAGTACCGAACGGCGCCGTACGCATGTAACAATGCGCCACTAGCAGAAATTTGCGCTCCCTCGTGCGAGCTTCACGTTCTCCTGAATTCGAACGAAAGGCTAAGGGGTCCACCACCTCGGCGATGCCAGATCTCCGCGCGCAAATCCTCGCGCTTTGCAGTGAGAAGCGTGGATCAAGCGACAGTGCGGAGCAAACTGACGCTCGAGAGGCTCTTCCTCTTTCACGGGATTAGTGAAAGGATATTCATCGACCAATCGACGATGTTGAAAAGCCCATGTTACGTTTATGGGCTTTGCTAAGCTGTGATATGTGCCGTTGGTATGGCTCGCTATGATCGCGGTTTGTTGTCGTGTATGCCGAATTTGTAGGGTGTTTCTGCAAGAGTCAAGGGCAATTTCGCGACCACTTTACGGAGACCTTATGCATTTAAGATTACGAAGCTCGTTTGGTGTTTGATCTACGATACTGAGAAGTGCGTATATCTCTACTTTCTTCTGAAACGCATCGATACTCGTGATTAAAGCCCACCTCGGCGTGAATTGGTTTTCGCGATAAACTCGAATCCGACTTTCATCGGTGATGTCAAATGGCTGAGAATGGAGGGCAAAGCGAGGAATTTTGCATGCTGGATATCGAGAAAAAATTCGAGCGACCAGCGCGAGGAAGGGAACAAAGGATGGGTAAAGCCAAGGAGAAGCTCGACGATGGTCACCTCCCAACACCACCGCCGGATCCATGGACGAATCCTGCGTACCTGCAGAACGTTCAAGGCCAGACGGAAGCGATAAATCCTCGATGTTTGGAAGAGGAGGAGGATATAATCGCTTATCTAGCCGACCTAAGTACGCCGTTGTTCGAGGGCCAAGCCTCGGAATGCCCCTCGAGGAATTCCGCGACCTCCAACATGGCCGTTGCCACCCTCTGCACGGAGGAAGCATTCGAGCATTTGGATCGGCTTTACGCCCTCACCGAACAGATTCTCGAGCTTCGCGATCGTAACTCCAGATTCTTCAAGCGCGTCAGGGATTTGGAAAAGCTGAAGGCCCTGAAGAACGCCGACCGTACCTTGGAGCGCGCTTTTTCCAAGGGCGAAAGCGTGCTCCGTGATTTTCCAGAGGAGGACACCGGATTTGCGGAGTCCTTGCTCGATGCCATGCTGTCCAATTCCAGGGACCACCAGATACAGAGCCGCAATCTTCGATCGCCATCCTCGAGGCGCAGGAGCCGCTCCTTGGGCTTGTCAGAGCAATCCACACCACTGTTGTCGATCAACGTTAATCGTCCGGATGGAGAGAAACGTGTTCCTCAAAGCGAGGCGACAAACGGCGCGCCCAAGGTCTCGAAGTGGACCAGGGTGAAGGCCGCGTTCAAATGGGAGAGAGCATGCACGAACGACACCATCGAGACTGTCGAGCCCACGACGACGACGACTCCATCGACGCCGACGACCAAGTACCTGAGAATACCGGAGATTGGCTCAGGAAATTGGAGCGGCTCGACGTTGTCTCCTAGCACCAGCGAAGTATCCGGCCCTTCCACTCCCGTTGGCAGGGTGTCCTCCGCCTCGTCCTCTAACGAGGGATCTTACGACGGTAAGATGTATTCAGTGTCCCCTGCGCGATTAATTTTATAAACAAGATATATGCATGATTAGCTTCATTGTTCGTTAGTATGATAAACAGAGCTTAGGGCAAGCTTGCGTGCACCTTCTAATATAATAAAGCAAATGGGGTTTTCTTAGAAGTCACTTATTTCCTGAAGGTGACGTTTTTATTTATTCTTACGTAATGAGCAGTTCATGCGCTGCTATTTAAATTCTCTTTATATATATA
>JBCFXI010001587.1:0-47414 GCA_038496175.1 Ampulex compressa | reverse complement strand
ATATATGTGTGTGTGTGTGTCGATAATATAAGAAAAAAGAACTGAGACGTAGCTATTTTTTTGCTACTTTTAAAATACAGCTATAATATGAATATTTATAAAATGGGACGAATTTCTTACGTGCTTTGCCTTAGCATCTTCTTATTAAAAAAATATGTCACTTATTGTATATTCTCAGATCTGTTAAGTAATGGAAATCAAAAGACCTTCTTCGGGATCTTAGTGATCTTTTCTTATTTGCATGCAATTTTCTCCCCCTTTGATAATGCAGAATTACACGTTAGCAGAGTCAACTACAGCCCCAGATTAAAGTCGAAAGAAAATAGTTATTTTTCCAAGATTTCATCAACCGGATAATATTTTAAACTCCATTCATGTCTAGCCTTGTCCTTAAAAAAGGAGAAAAATCAAGATGTAATTAACAGCGGTCTCATAAGGTACGGTAGTTATTCACAGCCATCGAGAAATTCTAGGTGAAGCAGAAGTCGATTTCCTGAAAAACGCGCAGATAGTACGTTACTAGGAAGTTGTAGCGGGTTAACAGCGCCTTCGTCGTGCTAATTTTACGAGCCGCGTGATTAACAGAGCGGAGAAAGGCTCCTCGTTAAAGTACGTTTGTTAACGCACGTGTTTAATGCCCGGCTTTAAAGCTTCGCGCAAAGCCAATCATAATTCTGGAAAAACTTCCCTTAGCGCAATGTTGTATCAAAAGTTTAACATTTCTATCTGAGGTTATTACAAACTACAATTCCTAAAAATTATTTTCCACATATAAAATAATGGTTTAATTACTTTACACCAATGGGAGAAGTAGGCACGTTTGAATTTACCTCATTTTTTTTCTCCATATCGCTCGACGTTATTTGAACGTTTCATGCCTGAATGTTGGTCGAATATTCGCAACAAGAACGTGTCATTAATCTTATTGAGTAGGTTGGAAGGGCAGTCAAAAGAATAATACGTGTGCGATATATTCTGATGATTCTGAAAATAAACTATTTATTGTCACGCACAAAAAAGAAACGTGTTTCAGGGTGGTATTAGAGTGTGATACAATTCTCGCAGCTTCTTTTCGGTACCATTGCCAGAAAGAGTTAAATTCACTTGGCGCCGATTAGTCATTAAAAAATATCTTATAACCTCCCGCCAAGTTGTAGCCGCTTTGATCACATCATTTCTAAACTTATGTTTTTATATACCTGAACGTGTATCACTTTAGACATAATTGTATTGTAAATACAAATTACACACGATAGAAATGCAGTATTATAGAAACAAAGACTGAAGCAAAGATTACGTACACTATATAAATTATTGTTAAACTTGAATGGATTTGGAAATTACTACTTGTCAGTTGCACTTACTTCAGTTATTTAGAGCGTTTCAAATATTGTTTTGCTGAAATACCATGCTTTATAAAATAAGGTTGCTAAAAATAAACTAAAAACATGTTCAATGCATAATAGTATTTTTCATTGCACAATAGTGTTTAATCCATGTCAGCTCATAGTAATTCTTAAGTGTTTCACCTAAAATCGACTATTGTTTTATCTGCGATTAAGGGTTATTGTAAATTAAAAATTAATATTATAATTGAAAGGTAAATCGTTGTTTAATATATCAAATTCATTTTTCCTTTATAATACAAAATTACACTACAGAAAATGTTACGGATGTATCAAAAGGAGGTTGGAAAGGGTAAGCTTGAAACTTATGTTCTGAAATAGCACTTAGATTACATCGATAAACGTTAAAAATAAACAAAACTATGAAAAATGAGTAAAACTTAAGCCCATTTTCTTAATTCGTTGATTACTAAAGATTTCACGAAAAAAGGGAATAGAAATCTCCAAGTAAATCTCTATTAATTACTTCCGCTACTCCTTAGTTTTACAGTATGATTACACAGTTATCCCGATTAAAGTACGCTTAGATAGTTAAGATCAAACAGAAATTTCAGTTTTGGAGAGTTAAACTAACAACTTTATGAAGCTAACTTCGTTAAAGGAAATTTTATAGAAACAACTCAAATGTCAGGGAGAAGATGTAATACTGACCCGCGGTTTGTTTTTGATCTTTTATAATGGATATTTCTTTCAAATTTCAACAGTCCAATCACAAATAAATTCGTTATTCCGCAAAATCTACTGCCGTCACCCAAAAAGAAAGAAGCGAATAAACTATGGATCATTCAACGATCGATGTAGAGCCTTTTAAGGCTTTGGATACATTTGACAAGGTAGACTCTTTATGGATTTTTTGCGCTATAGCGTAGAATAATAGGTCAAACTCGTTATTCGAATTTAGGTGATAATTAGGTCGCTTGGCGTCAAACTTGCGCCTTCAAATTTGATTGGTTTATAATGTACTCGAGAAACTATAAGAGCAATGCTGTTATTGGTAGATAGTCACCCACCTATGATACATAGAATGTAGAAAGTTCAAAGAAGCACCGTATGCTGGAAATCCTCGATAAAGAGGATTTCGCAAAAGTAATAATGCATCGAGTAAAAGTTTTCATTCGATGATCAGATCGAGTGGGACAGATAATAAATCTAATTGGGATATTTTGTTTGCCCTTGTGCCTCGATTGCAGCTGCTTTAAGCTCGGCGGCAAAGGCAAAAAGTTTACGATATTTTCGGTTCTTAACAGCATTATTTCAGATCCATGTGGAAAGTTTATCTAAATGAAATCGGCACAGAAGGGATTCATTTTTACAATGATTTGTCAATCTGAAAAGGAACAGCAGTTATATTAGGATAAGACAGACTAACGCAAACTTTACTTTGAAGTAACCATGGGTTACAGACGTTTAAATTCTGTGCGGTGCGGTATTTCTGGCAAACTTTATCCCCGCTCTTTAATTCGCCGCAGGGCCTTAATTATTCCTCTCTTATCTTCGAGTGGCTGCCATTTCTAATCCGATGGAGGCATACTTTACGGAAACGGGAGCCGTAGACAAATTGTCCTTAATTCGCACGCTGGTGGCTAATGTAATTTTCCAGATCGGGCCAAGCTTCAAGCTGTGGACAGTGGCTCCATTTCGAAATTGCGTCCGGGAGTTTTCGCACTCCCTTCCAGGGAGCGGAATAATGAGGTGAAACATATCGGTCCGATCCACCGCCCCTTTCCGTATTTCGTATTCCGTCTTCTTTTCTTAACAGATTTCTTTCCAACGTTGCGTATACGCAACATCTAAAGAAAACATATTCTCAACAAACACCTGTACCAATGTAATTTATTTTCGATACGCCTTATTAGAGAATTTGCAGTCGTATTCGTATTAATATATGATATAACATATTTTTCACTATATATCCGATACAGTTCTTCGCTTCATCGATTATTATACGTTACCGAAGCCTTTGATTCCATAGAATTTTCTCAATTTGTATTGGTAAGAAGTTGGTTAGGATCTTCACAGCACCTAAAGTAATGTTGTGGAATGGAATATTATCCACGCATTACGATACATATTCTTTGAATGATGATCGAGAGGCTCACGATTCTACGTGAATAATGCTTAATTCTAGGATAATATGTATGCCAAATATTAGAATATTAGAATCAAAGGTTCGGTACAGGGGATTGATTTTAAAGTCTAAACAATTTTGGTAATCCTTAGTCGTGGATTAGCTATTGGCATTAACGTCTCATTCATGTTGAAGAATGTAAATCGTCGATTGACTAAAATCTAGGTTTACTTACAAAAGTTTGGGCCTGAATTTGTTGTCAATGCTTGTTTCATTATTGCGTTTATTTTTATCTGTTTCCGTATATCCTTCATCCGTCTTCGTAAGATAAAATATCCATTATACCTCATGTTTGGTATGTCATCTGATCAAGGGCAATATACACCGCAGATATTCGCGATCGACGCGCGAATGTGCTCTCTTATAAGTCGCAAATCGGGAGACGATATAAGGTTCTTAACACTATTCGGGGCGCTGTTTCTCGCACTTCGAGAACCTAGCTTTCTCTGGCTTCGGTTTTTTGCTCAGCAACCAAAATTTTCGAAAACAGAGGTAGGGTCGTCCCACAAGAGCTCAGGTGTCTAGAGCAGGAGAGAGCACGTAATGCACGTAATGTAACCGTTTAATAATAAAAAATACTTTTTATCGATAAACAGGATTATTGTTAATTCTGATAAGTATCTAATTTTTTTTTATTCAGTGCTTAAAGTTAAAAAGTCGATTACTCAGAGTAGGTATGTTGCGTACACTTTGCGATTGTCAATATTAATAATGCAACATTTGAAGAACTATAGGTACGTTTCATAAAACTTACAGTTCCCGTATTACAAGTTCTTCATTTAAAATTTATATAGGATACTCGAAGAAAAAACGTGTAATACAGGATCCGTAAGTTTTATGAAACCGCGCTCCTGATACCCGTCTGTTACTTGGTTACGTGACTCTGTAGAGAAAGAACGGCACAAGGACCTTGACAGGAATCATCTTTCCGAACGTTATGAGTTTACAAATTTCATATTATAGTGAAGGAAAAAGGCAATCCAGTATATGGAGAGTGTCTAATCCTATCCATCATGTATTATTAGTTCTTAGTTTTCAGACCACAGATTTTTTCTAAATTAAACTTTCAAAAAGAAAATATTGTTCTAATGCTGATATTCGGCTGTTTTGACTAATGAGTTCGCCGATCACTGGTTTAAAAGAACGTGGCTGCTCTTCTCACACATTTTTTTGTTAACTTCCGCTCAGCATTGTGAATTGTGCAATGAATGAGCTCTTATTATCGCAACACATTCGTTTCTGTGTTTTGAGTCCTCTTGTTCCGCGCGCACGTAGTTTTTTCGTCGGGAAGAAATTTACCACAAACACAAGGAACACCTTACAAATTTTCGTCTTTTAAACCATTTGTAAACTTCGACCGAAACACAATGTCAACTATTGGAATCTGAAAGAGGAGGTCATGAGAGCGCCGGGTCTAAATGAGGATAGGGACTGGAGGAAGAGAAATTACCATGCACTTTGAATGGAAATCCAATTGAAAGTCCTGATCGCATTATTCCTCAATCCATCTCGTCCATGAAATGTCAGCTTAATGGGTTTTTAATCGTAAAATGTTAATCGAGCGGGGCACACCACGCCTCTGGAAAAATGGTTGCTGGTTTCTTTTCACGTTTTGTGGCATCGAAAGGGCCGAGTAATACTATAAAATACGACCGAGTTTCGTCGCACAAATACCAAAATTAATATTTTCCACGCGTCCAAGTAATATATGAATATAGAACTTTTCCTGGTAATGTAGAAATTTTGCTACTGGAAATGATACGAGTAACTCAGCGAAAATTTTATCTTGTCACGGTTCGTTTACTGAAGACTTGAAATGAAGAACTATTGTACATGTGGCTTAAATTGATTCAATAATTTGTACTGTTTAGGGTTTATAAATTAAATACGGCTTTTTCAGTTTTATTTAAATATATAAGGTTATTCAAATGATAGTAAATATATAAATATCTTTGTTATCTATGCAGTTATAAAAGACGATTAAAGAAAAAAAAGTTGAAGATTTTTAGATGTAAGTGCAGGTTTTGCACTTCAAACTCATCTTTTTGTAATTCAAGTTCTTTGACAACAAGTATCCAAGTTAGTATTCCGATAACAAAATTATGTACTGCATATATGTAATAATGCTTGAACACAGAACAATATAAAATAGCATAAAATTACATGAAATGCTTATTTATAATAAAAATATTTATACATATACACATATTGTATAGACAAATTAATGTAATGGTTTTCCTGCTACTAGGCGGAGTAACTTTTTGTACATATTAATAAACGTATTATTTTAATCTGTAGAAGTAATAGCGGCAACGAAACAATTAATCACATGAACCAAGTGATCATTGTTTGAAGAATTAGGAAAACTATTTCTTCAATAATATTTAGTTTTTAAGAACATTTTTTCGATGATAAAACTTGATTTCCAAAAAGATTTAGGAAAAAAGTAACTTTGATTTGCGAAAGGCTGAATTCGAAGTGCAAAAGGCTGAATTTTAAGTCCGAAATCTGTATAATAATGTGTTATGCAAGAACGCACCCAAGCAGTGAGTGAATATCGTAGATGTTCGCGTGACAAGCGACAATGGAAAAAACCGGAAAAATTTATTATGTATGTTTTTAGGAACGAAAGGTTGTTGGGATCGCAATTGTCCAGTTTAATATGGGGGATGTGGTTGGTGAGGGGTATGAATGGATACTATTAATAATCAGTACAAAAAATTAACTATAAAATAAAATTAATATGTGAGCCCATAATTATGAAAGTGGTTTAAATCAAAATTAAAAAAATGAGTGTATTAGTTATTTCATACCACATTATTTTAAACTAAATTAATTCAATTTAATTTTTACGATATTGTCAAATATGAACCATTAGATAGCGGTTGTAACTTCAACGTTATATGGAATTCATTTAGTGTTAATTATGAAAGTGGTCTAAGTCAGGAATTTAAAGAATATTCAAACGATAAACCATAAATGTTTGGTATCTGGTAATTTCTTCGCACCGGATGACCGCGATTTTGGGCTGATAGAAACAAAAATAAAAAAAAACAAATTCAGCGAATTGATAGAAAAGTGTAGAAGAAGAAATATATTTTCAGTAAAATGAATGTCGCAACCGGATTTTATTTCAACGGAATCACTGGAAGGGTCAACGACAAAAAGAGTTAAAATTACCGCGGGCGAATCTGTCTCTTGGCTGCAAATTCCATGGATGAGATTCTTGAAAAATAAACCTTATAAGATGTTCCATAAAACTTCTTTAGATGATTCTATTTCCTCGTTTTGGATCTTTCACCTAAAAAAGGAAGAGCAAAAATATACGGAAATATTAAATTACTTTCATCATACACCACCATTAGACCAGTAACGGAAAAAAAACAAAGATATTATGCGTTTACCACCATGCATCCCTCTAGTTTTTCAGGAACATTTTAAGAATCTTCAAAACTCATAATGATAAAAGCCTAAAATAATAAAAACAGATCACTTTTTACAAATAATTAATAAATGTTCCTGAATTATTTAATTAAAATTATTGTTTCTAATAAAATTTGTAATTTTTTTATTGCTTTAAGACATTTATACCACATTTAGTTCATTTCGAAAATGGTCATAATCAATTCAAATTTTAAAAATAACACTTTCATATGAAATTCACACAAAATTTCATATTCATAATAAGTTTCCATTAATCAAGACTAATCAAATTCTAAATTAAAATGTTGCAAAATATAAAAATATTTTTTAATTTATTCAAATACAATTTATTAAATATCTCGAAACAAGAAATGTATGATTTAGACCTTTCATAACTATTTCATTACACTTTCAAAATTATGGGCACATATATTCTAAATAAATTGGAAATGTTCTACGAGACTCAAAATTCGGAAAAGGTGCGAACATGAAATATAATTTACATGAGTGTGATTTTATTCTGAATTGGCTTTAGCCCGTCGGTGTACAAACATGAATACAAAATGTGTAAGAGCAAAAGTGAACAATTCGTTATCCTACTTCTGAAATCTGTTTAAATTATTACACAGAGCGCAATAATATAAAAGTCTCAAGGAATCGCATGTGATCTCAGTGACGGTAGGACAAGCATTGTCCGCTGCTGCTTTTTGCATTACGCATCACGCTGCGTCGTCTTAACGGCGCGTGGAGCCTAAAATCTAATCGACATTGAAATATACCGCTCGTTATCGCTGCGTTAGATATGTAGCGTAAAATTGTACAATTTGGCCAATAACAATAATTATATAAAGGCAAACTTGTTAGAACTTGACCATAAATACTTCGGAATACAGAATTAAGCGCACATAGATTACGAATAGATCATACTAGGATACAAATATAATGAATGCCGTTAAGAACATAAAAAAAAATACAATATTCTAATCCTATATCTAAAACGATGCATTAAAAAATAACATTTTACACTTATAGGCATTCGAACTTCGCATTTCACCCAGGATTACATATTTTTTGCTTCTCATACGCCCTGGTAGGATTTATGTGTATTCTGAAAACCATCAACATCTGATAATTCTGTAATATTTTCTTGATTCTGTAAGGATCTTTAAACTGAGGTATAAACTTTTTCGATACTCTTGTGGTGCTACCAAATTGCGTAACTTAACTAAATCCCGAAACTTATATTTTAATAGACTTTTTCCTTTTTTATTAAAATATTTTGCATCAATTTTTTAGGATGCTACTATATTCTCAAGGGCTTTAGTCCAAAAAAAAAATATTATTCAATTACAATTCCCTATTTATATTAACTTTATCGAGTTGTTCTGACTGGACGTAGTGTGACTCACAGAAAGACCGTAATTCTAGCTGTTTATCTCGCTATATCTTTGAATTGATAGCGAGTATAGGCGATGTTTTTTCGGATTTATTATGCATATCAATATTCAAAATTTCTGAGACGGCTCCCTTCTTTGCGCCAATAGAGATCAAAATTGCTCCAAATTTTTTAAAAATATTCCTGTCGATGACTACTGGGTTGTATAGATACATAGTTGTATCTGGTACTACGTACATTACCAAATTATTTTTATTCTCATCTATACGCAAGTTAACAAGTACTGTTCCTAATTTAACTAGGCTACTAGAATTTGAGCTTCAATATGTTTCTTCAGTCGTATCATCAGTGGTCTAGGAATAAATCTCTCTTTTATAAAAGATATTGGACTGCTGCTATATAATCTTGCCCGTAAATACAATTTCACCTTTGCTTCAGAATCACCTATATCGATAATAACAGATTTTTCAAATTCATCTTTTTCTTTGTTTATGTTCTCTATGTAGTTTACCTGCTTTGATTCTGTGCCTTCTTACAATTACTCGAAACATGTCCCATCTGACCACGTTTAAAGCACGAGCCTGTTTCCTTTTTTGCCGTCGCGCAGTTTTTCGCCATGTGTCAGAACCTGCTGCAATAGTAGCACCGTCTCTACTCTGCTGCTCCGTTGTTGCCTCCTTCGTGGTTGCTTTTAACCCTTTGCGTCGACGACTTTTTTCAGTCAGGCGAGGTAGCGACTCGAAGCGATTTTTAGAAACGTAACGAGTGTCTTACCGGTACTATAAAATGACTTATACACAAATTAACTCATAATAACACTATACTTTAATCGTTTATCTGTATTTACACCGTTAAGAATATAATTTTCTAAGATTATGTTCTGTATTTTACTTTCGTATGATAATTTATGAAACATTGACAAATTCTTGACTTATATCGACATGTATCACAGTAGCAGGTT
Organism: Ampulex compressa; assembly: GCA_038496175.1. NCBI lineage: Eukaryota > Metazoa > Arthropoda > Insecta > Hymenoptera > Ampulicidae > Ampulex > Ampulex compressa. The sequence goes on along the minus strand of JBCFXI010001587.1, from coordinate 38,100 downwards.
GTTTCATGTCTTCCACCTGATTTTTTTCGACTAGAACAAACTTTACAATCCATCATACTATCTGTAAGAATCAGCTGGTACTTTTCATTTAGCCGAAGTTCATTAGAATTGGAGGTGGACCTTGTCAGAGTGACGGTTTTAGAAGAATTTTCAGTTTGAATCTTATCTCCGTTAAGCTGGGTCATTTTACATTTCCTATGAAAGAACATCAACAGCTTAGAAACCTATTCACGAACCAATACTGCGTTTCGATCCGTTGGAGATACCGAAATGTAGCATAAACAAAGACTGTTGCCGTGGCGACTGAGACTCGCCTCTCAAGTGTAAAGGGTGCTTCCCGTTTCGTCAGCAACTTTATGTGTTCGAAAGTCATGTTTTCGAAAACCGCCAAAAGATCCACCGCGCAGTCAAAACGCTGGATTCGCACTCCGTTTTTTAATTGTATTTTTGGGATGCCGTCAATTAAATACGCGACTAACTTTTCTTCGTCTACCGTGACGTAATTTCATGAGATTGATTTATCGTGATAATACGCGTCAAACGCTTTATTACTTTTTCACGTTCATTCTTCGAATCCTCTTCTAAGCGATAATTTGCTATTTCCTCGGTAAAATAAATTGTTCATACTAACTAAAGCAATACTAACATACTATATTCGGTGTGCTACGGATGAGAATGAAACCATTGAACAGTCCGCCTTCTTAGTTTTGAGCAATTAAAATCCTTGACTCATTATCATCCAGATTATAAGTTGAACAGAGCGATTTAACTTGTCTTTTCCAGTTTTTGAATGACCCGTCGCTGCCGGTGAAGTCGCTGAGTAAATCACTGACCGCCTTCCCACTCGCTTTGGGCTGCGAATCAGTAGAACTCGGCGATATCCGCAATATTTCCTTCTCGCGTTGCAGCAACCTCACCTTTCTCTTTTTCTCTCTCTCTAAGAGTTGTCGTTCCCCCAGCATCAACTCACGCTCACTAGGAACTGTATATTCTTTGACGTTATGTGCTATACGATTTGCTGAAGATTGCACATCCCCTGCAAAAACGCCGCGCTGCGCTTCGATTTCTTTGGCCGATGCAGGGATAGACTGCATCCACTTTCCACTAGGATCTACATCTTGTAAACGAGCCAGCAATTCCTTTTTCGACCCAGTGGTCGACGAGTCCAAGGCTTGCAAGACCTCCTTCAATCGAGCAATTCTAAAGTTACTCGAATTCATTTCACAGAGAGTTTTTTTTTAACACCACACATCGCAACGATGACAAAAACTGAAGACGAATACTGTCTTTGCACTAATGTCACTGAACACTCAACACATAAGTTTTTATTTTTAGAAAGATAGGATTCTTATCCGAATACTGAAGTTGTTTAGAGCTATGAGGTTGTGATCCCGTTTCTGAAGTTGCAAGAGATAGAAACAATGAAATACCAGGGATACTTGGGAGTCTTCGGAAGGCCGTTTAAATTATTACGCAGAGCGCAATATTATATAAATTATAAATATATATATTTATAACATATAGCAGCCCGCTGCTGCCCTTTTTACATTATCTGTCACGATGCGTCATCTTAACGGTACGTGGAGGCCGAAACCTAATCGACATCAAAATATTGTACACCGCTCGTTATCGCTGCATCAGAGATGTAGCGTAAACTCTTACATATGTATAATTTACTGCATTGATGCACTTTACTCGTTTGATGCACAATAGTTGGCATTGCAGAATTTAAAATTACTGTACATAATAGGGAAGATTCTAAAATGCCGAAGCATTAATCGCTACATCGCAGAAATATAAGATTGCTTTGGACAAAGAAACTTACTGGTGATGGCACCAAAATTTAACAACATATTGTTACGAAAACTGCGAGTTCTGTCCACGGGAGAAGAATCAATGAAACGTAAATTGTCCAGAAGGGTTTTTATTGGATTACTTGAAATAACTATACTTGTCTATAAACTATGACTCTATAAACCAACTAACTCATCTAAACTGAAAAAAATCGAAAACTATTACAATTGATATTAGCTATTGAACGTAGTTATATATTAACGTGAATAGTTATTTTACAATATACCAGAGTATGTTACGTGGATATGTGTCTTTTGTCAGATTAAATCGAATATAACTTATGGTAAACTATCGCAAAGATTCTAATGCTACAAACTACTCAATTACGCACCTCGTGACTTTCCGATCGTATGCAAATGGTTAACAATCAGAGTAATAGCAGCAAAAGTACCGGATTTTCATATTAAATTCACCCTTTTCCAAATGAAGTACTTTTACATATATATTTTATTCAAAAAACATCAAATAATGTTAATTACATAGTAAGAAATAAAAGATTTTATTATAATTCATACAATTACATAATTATATAGGGTGATGAAGGTATATATAAAAACTGTGTGCATATAATTTAGTAATTCAATAATAATAATTCAAGGAGAACCGTGTATACACTAGGTTATATGTACATATGTATGTAGTCTATAACACTTTTGCAGCAGCAGCGAGTAACTTAATTTATATATGCATTTAATAATTATAACAATTTGTAGACGTGAAAGTTCCAACTAAGTTGTTAGTTATATCTACTAAATTTTTGCCGATTTATAGAATTAGCTAACATATTTCTTGCACTAAACATAATTTTGGAAAAAACTATTTCGATAGGGTTCAGCATTGGAGAATATGGTGGTAGAAACATTGGAGTGTGCCTTGTCTGACCAACAAGATCATGCACTTTCTGCGGCTTGTGAATACTTGCGTTGCCCAAAATCAACCAAACTTTTTCTAGATAATCGTCTTCCAATTTCTGAAGTATTCTTCGAAAAAAGTCACAGAGTTTTTTATTTATTACTATGGAATTAACATTATTTGATCTTTTTTAAATATAATGTGTATGTAAAAGCACTTGATTTGCGAAAGGGTCAATTTCATTTGCAAAAGGACGAATTTCATTTGCAAAAGAGTAAATTTCATTTGTAAAAGGGTGAATTTTATTTGCAAAAGGGTGAATTTAATTTGAAATACTTGTAGTAGTGACGGGTCGCGTCCGAGCTCGTTATAAAGGTCAAGAAGCCCTCGAGCACGAGTCAGTCGTAACGAGATGTAAATGCCTATTTCCTTTTTTGGCGAATCGGAAGGCTGCAAAATGATGCGATTCCGATTCTTCTCCAATCGTCAGGTCCAGCGTACCTACAGTGCATTCCTATCTAGCATATCCTGTCGGCAATAAGCGGCATCCTCTCGCGTTCCTTGGAATTTTCTTGAGTGTAACACTTTCGTAAAGGATTCTGAAATTGAAAATGGTGGAGATGTAATGACGAGAATTATCTCCCAGAAGCATCATTTGTGAAAAGAATTCTGCGTACGTATCTGTTTGTTCTGGGAATTTCCTATCTTGTCTTATTCTTATATAATATTTGTGACAGTAACATTGTGGTAAAAATATAAGAGATATTATAAGATAAAGTTGACATTTTTTCAAACAAAATATTATAAACGCACGCACATATCAACTAAAAGAAAAAAAGTTCTTTTTAAAAATTCTACAATCAGAAATTAAAACATCTCCAATACATACTTTCTCCTTATACATTTTTCCTCGTATTCTTACAGGAAGAACGAATTTTAGCTAGAGAAATATGCTTAAAAAAAAGTATATGATTTTTATTTATAAATGCCGTTAAGATTTTTAAACAAATTATATCAGGAGAAACGTCTTTCCTACCTGAGCTTTTGTATGTTCAATCTCTTTTTCTAGAAGTGTTTTTTATATTCTTATAAATTATGTGAACGTTTTGGTATTGCAATAAATTTAGGTGCTGAAAATAAAATGATTATTTTTGACTTATACGTAGTGCAAGCAAGTGAAGAGAAAAAGATTTGAACTAAAATAAAGTAAATCTATATCTATAAGAAGGTAAAGACTTAATGAAAAGAGAACTTAAAAAAATGGTTATTCTTTGTAGTTAATACGTTTAGCTTTTATTATAGATGATCACGATATTGAAAAAAGGAAACTTTGCACATCGATATTCAACATTAGTTTTATCGATTTTATATTATTTAGCGTGTTTTATGCGGATGCAGTTATATTTTGTCGAAGTATCGAAAATTTGTATCATAAATTATTTGACGTTTGTAAATCTTTGCTAAGGTTCTTTTGTTGACTTTACTTATATATTGTTAATGTACCAATATACGTGCTGCAATATACTACGCGTTAAAATGTACAGGACTAATTAAGAAAATAAACAATAAATTGTAGTAAATGTGTACCAAACGTGACTAAATAGAAGTAAACATCTGCGTTAAACTCTATTATATGTATCGAAAACATTTCGGCATTATTCGAATGCAAATAAACACTTGAATAACTCCTGCAAACTTAATGATGACAAATGTATTAATAATAATATTGTTGTGCCGGGCGCCCGTGGTCGGAGGGCACGCTTCTGCTGCCCCCCCCCCCCCCCCGACGACTGGACAAAAGAAGCTTGTTTACAAAAAGAGAGTAGGACAAGACTCCGAGAAGTGAAGACACGTTCTTTGGACCCTACTATTTCTGTACAATTTATAGTGTTATTAAATAGTGGTTATCGAACATGAAACGTGGTGGTTCCGGCGGCCGTACTCCTATTCGCAACAATATTTATTATTTTTAAATAATTAATTTTCAATAATAAATATTCAATATTATGTAATTTATATAAAATTACTTACTTGATAATATAAAAATAATGTCTATTCTTTTAAAACAAGAATAAAACGGTCGCCACTAAACAAAATATGTCATTTTAATATTTTATTAACTGTAATGTTGTATATAGTTGAAATATTTTCCAACGTTACAGCGTTCAACGCGTTGATCTCTTTTTGAAATATTTTACACTTTATTTCTTGATGTACATGTGCAGACATGTCTGCCAAAGTTGTCTTAGGAATTTTTATTTAAATACTAAAAATAAATTCGGCGTTAGTGAATGAAATTAAGCCCTAGTTTACAGAAAAGAGGATCACTTTAAAAGTTTGCAAATATACTGCATTATTCCTCATAATTTTGCTTTACCTTACAAAACGACAGGCAGATACTTAATGTAAAAGACACATGTATGTAATTGATTTAATATGAAATTTTGAACTTAATTTAGACATTTAATAAAATCTTGAAATCGAAGTCTTTGATCAGAACGGATAACATTGCAAAAATGCTTTAGTTTTAGTAAGTCACATATAATGTTCCTCGTTTTATAATCAAATAAATAGCCATTTATGAAAATCAATAACAGATTCATTTTAGCAATCAAACACAATATGGGCAGATCAAATCGTATTTGTTCGCGGCCTTTATTTCTTCACGTGACATCAAAATTATCAGCCACTATCCTGACACATCTATTGTGAACATATTAAAATATTCGGTGTAAACTAATTTCTGCCATTTTTTCGTCTCTAAAATTGATTTCCTTCAAAATAAAGATGAATAAACCTTGATCAAAGTAATTTTCTCCATTTTGTACCACTTTATCCATTTGTTCACTATTTCGTAACTACACAAGTGTGTAGGATTCCTAAGGAAGTTGCATCTCGGTTCGTCGCTACACGTCCGTGCCTTGGTGCCCAAACTCTTATCAACAGACGTGTAGTGTGAATAAACAAGTGGATGCATAAGTGGGAACGGAAGTGTGTTTGTGTGCAATGTGTGAGCATGGCCGAAATGTGAAAGAAAGAGCAAAGGAGGCAGTAGAGAAGAGCGCACCTTCAAAGTCGGATCATATAGAATAAAATATAGCGTTGTTAATAATTTCGAATATTTATTTCACTCTAAACGTTGATGTGTCAAGTGTGCATTTGGAAGTGCGTGTCGCATCATCTAGAAGAGACACTAGTATGGCGGTATCAAGTTCAAACAGTACACTAGAGACGGGAGGACTTCCTATTTAGGCTCTAGAAATGTTTGCTTCAATTTTTTCGCAACATACATTCAAACGTTATCATACAGAAGTATGATTGCATTCACTGTTAACTGTCGGCTACTTTTAATTCGTTACAGAATTGGTATAATTCCCGTTAATAGCGATCAATTGTGACAATCGAATTTGAACGCAAGTGTTCGTAATATAGCACACTATTTTGGTTCCACTAAATGCATAGTATGGTCTTCTGTCTGTAAGTAAATTCCTCTTTGCCCTTAACACGTTGAGCGCCCAGCGTGAATCGGTGGAGTTTCTCCCCGGGGCCAAAATCCGAGACTCGGAGTGTAAACAACGCAATGTGATTCTCGGCTACCTTTAGTTGTGGGTTTTTCCGCGTTTTAATTAATTTTTACCTCAGCGAGTATTCCTTCACCAGATTATTTGATCAGCTTGTTACCTGGTCACTCTTTGGCTGAGTTTTTATATTCTCTAAATTAACATTTCTTTCTTTAATTTATATAATATTTTTAAAACAGATTTAAGTATAAGTATAATTTTAATTTTATAGTATGATTAAATTTGGTATTATATTTATTTATTATATTATTAATATAAGTGTATTTTTAATGTTTGTTTACTATATAGTTTTTTGTTACTTTATATTGTGTATACTCGTAATAATTGTGTTAGAAATAACATTACTATAAATCACCTTGAAAATACTGTTTTAATTGGAAAAAGAAGAGTATTTCTCGTTTACGGGTATCTGGGCCTCTGCGGAAACATAGCCATTATTCATGTATGGATGACGTGGCGTTCAACGTGTTAAACTGTATGTTTGATGGTGATCCATGTATCATATAATGTCCTTCACTTGGAAAACAAAAATAAATCCGTAATATTTCATGCTGTGGTCTTAACGAACAGTAATATATTCTAGATTGTCGGGAAAGGAAAAGAACGCTTTAGGTTCTCACAATGTTTCAGCTCAGATACGGGCCCTCATCAGGTGTATTATGTAACACTAAATGTACAGAACGAAATGTAATTAATGTAAATAGTAGCTATGGTTTAGGTTTTACACAGGACAACATTCATTCTAATGGATAAAAATATGTATATTGGTTAATTATTTGTCATAATTGGAACAGGCTAAGGCACAATACAGTTATACAGTCGGACTTATTACATAGTTAATATCGTATTAGCAGTGTTTTCATTTTACTGATTATGTCAAGTTTAGGTGTGGTTGGAGGTATGATTGACGCAATGACTGCTTATTACTGAGGGATAGTGTTTAACTCTAAGAATTGGAAAAGATAAATTTTAAAAATAAAACCATTTTTTATTTTTAACGCCTTAAACATCACACCGGTCCCTAGGAACAGGAGATAGACTTTCCGTTCACGGTATTCCTGCGCGCGTGTCGGTCATTGCATACTCGTGAGATTGAACATTTAGTTTAGGCGACATCGGTTTTTATTTGGTCAATGCTTCAAAGAAAGGAATATAATATTTAAAAACGTTAATGTAATTTATTAAAACAAGGTAAAGAAAGGTGAAGTTTATTTGTACATCGATTATAGAAGGTTGTCATTTTTCGCGTTAAAGTTTTGCGAAAAGAGACTATAAGCGAACTCAGGATACGAATCCAAAGCAGTATTTGTTGTGATTGAAAAAAGTCACCTGAGCTATCTGTTTATGATATACTCTGGCTCGCTTATCGACAAGTGGCCCGCAGTGGCCCGCTTGACGGTTAACTGTGGCGTGAACGGAACAGCACGTAAAATTTAAGTTAGTTAGTTGCTTTAACGTGTTAATCACGATAGGACATAAAATATCTCTGCTTTGCACGGCAAGCAACAAATTTGTACTAGACAAATGATTCAAAATGTAGTTTTCTAGCAATTTATGCTATAGGTATATCTTTTTCTTATAAATTTTTTCCATAACTGTGGTATCGTAAATTAAATAATTCCTAAATGCGCCGATAAATGACGCCCAAACGATAGAATGAGAAAAAAATTCGGTTGCCAAGCATAATAAACCAACAATATAGAGAGTCGTCGTGGCGCGTCGGCATCGATTTTGCATTAGCACATTGTTATTTTGCATTTTGTTATATTATATATTACTATTCCTTTTTCACCGTCAGTTTTCAATAATAAATTGTTATCTCTTTTTCATATTCAAGTGTGTTCCTTCCTTACAGTAACGGCAATACTAATTCTACGTATTTTGCAAGCGCTTTGAGACGGCCGTTACTGTAGTTGTAATGTTTTTGACAATTCTGAAACTCTTTGAGCTGAATTCTCATGTCACTATCGTTTCTCACATGACATTTTTAGTAACATTCTCATGTCACTATGAACTATCGTTTCGAAAAGGTTGAAATCCAAGTCTACATGTTTTTTGTAATGAAGTTGCATCACTGTATATTTTCGATAGTCATTAATGCGTTTTAGTTACGATACTTTTGAAATAAAACAGTGAAGTATGTGTCTAAAAAAAAATTAATCTATAAATCTAAAATCTAATACAATCAATCTAAAGAATTCAATTAAAAATCTAGTAAAAATAGTCTATAAACCTATAAAGTTACAATCTATAAAAAAAGTATGAAGCAAATGGTAAGAGTAGTTGCATAGATGTATTTAATCATTCATATATCGTAAAAAAGTGATGAAAACTCTACAAAAATGTACTGACCTAAATTTTGAGAATTTTGAATAACAAATTGTACACATTTTGACTAGATTCTCTTCGTCATTTACGCATTGTTAGTTTCCAAATCCCTATAAACCACTGTGAATTCAAAATAACATTTTGTTTACAAGTTTCACTTTAAGTCATTTATCGTTTCCTCCTAGATTCGCGGATTACTGAAAGTTGTAAGACCACATCAAAAGTGGTCGAGTGATCCTACGTGCTTATATCCAACTTAACTCTTTTTCTTTAAAAATATAAGATCACGACGAAAAGGTGATTGAAATATAATTAGAGTCTCAAAATCGAAAAGAAATATCGGTTACAGAAGGTTAACGAAAGGTGTAATCTATTTGCGTACATAGGAAACGCGTTGTTTAAGAGGTTTTTATTTTCGTAACGTTTGCTCTCGTTGCACCTTTTTAGTGTCGTCCGCAACAGCGATATAGTCATTATCATTATCGGATCGTTCGTGCGGCACGTCGGTCGTAACAACACCGGTTTTCCAGCTTTAACCTTGAGAAATCACGAATGCAACAATTGCATTAAAAAATAATGGCCCTTTTTCTCGGTGGACATCGCCTTAATCGCTGGCGCCTCGCGATTCCAGGAATTTCATTAGTTGCGATAAATTCTGCCGCTCGACCTCAATTGCGTCCCGCCATTAATTTTCGACGATGCTGCTGCATTCATTGCCGGTACCTAACTAATGCAGAAGGTTTTGAGGATTTCAGATCAATTAATTTCAAGTTCGAAATTTGAAAATGTTCTAAATATCTTGAGTATTTTTTCTTAGTGAGTTGTATTATTATGTGATATATAATATGACAGCTTTATCAGTACAATAGTTAAAAATGATGTTGACGACTATGTTTATCATGCGTTGTTCAAAAATGTTTTTTTTTTGCAACAAGCTGTATAAACTTCATGTAATTGTTTCATATCATGCACTGATTTTTGTGTTTTTTTAATGGTAACAAAAAGGATTACTAACTGTTTTTTCATAAATTTAGGAAAGACGATGTACTTCATAGATGAATGAAAGTTGACTTTTATTTCTTGCTGCGAAAGTTATTTTTACTTTTTTATAATGATATTATAAAGGTTGGGAACGCAAGACGATGGGACCCTTATAAATTATTTTTTTAACAAATCATTTTGAGATGATTAGAATGAAATTATTTTTGTGGAAACGTTTATTAAAGAGGGAATTTGGTTTATAACGATGAGATCTACGAGCCATCCAACTTGCATATATAGGTGGAAATCGAGCGAGATTAGGAATTCTATAAGAATCAATTAAACTGTCGTTGTGCACACACATTGACGTTATTGCGTATTACTCAGGGCAAGGGAGAAAAATTTGGAAACGCTTTAAGCATCACATAAACTATCAGATAAAGCGTAAAAATAAAGCTCGTATTAGTTAATCCGTTAGAATTCACGATGATTTCAGAACAACGTTGAAACAACATTGTCTTAAGTTAGCTATGATCATTTTCCAGTTTCGTAGATTATTATAAGTTAAAATGCCATTTCATAGACCTCGAGCAGTCCACTTCTCACACTTCTTGTCTTTCCCCTTCTTTAAGTGCATGAGATGATATCGAATGGAAAATTGAAATATGATTGGTGTCAAAATGGAAAATAATTGTCGTTTATGGAGGGTTAATGTCAAATATTATATTATATTTACAATATAGAGAGGACATTGTTCTGCCTTTGAAACGTTAGTCGTTTCATTGGACGATTATGGAATATGGTTGAAAAATTGTTTTTTATAACAAATGGAAATGAACAATGTGCCCAATCAGTTGCTTTTTCTACACGAATATAACAAGTAAGATGTTCTTACGAATAGTGTATAATAGCTTTGCTCGTGGATTATAAAGATTAAAACGAACATGCTCTTGATGTAATTATTCATTAATTTTATTGAATATGCATCGATTTTGAACCAGGATAAAAAGTTCTGTATAAAGCATAGTAATTTGCTTCCAAAATGTTCAGCGATTTATAATTCTACGTGAAACAGTAATCTGCAATAAAGAAGTTTTGCTTAGAAAGTCTTTTGCAATTTATGTAAATCGAAGTAGCACATAATCTGTGTTATTATTATGATATAACTGGGGAACATGCGATTTGTTAATGCATAATTTATACAATGTTTTTATCAATATTTATATCAATATCTTACATCAATATTTAAATTGCAAATGTACTTAAAACAAAATTTGCAGTTATCTTTCGTATATCTATTACGTTATATCTATTAAGTTTTATTTACTTATTTGTGTTTTCGTAATTCCTATTAAAAATAGCATTTCAATCAGTTGTCTTAACATCAGAAATATGAAACTGATCTTTTGAAATGCAACGCGATGTGCATTATTCGTACGTGGTTAAACGGGAACGTCCATTATATGTACAAATATCGATTATAAGAAGGATTGATTATCGGAACACGGGAGCAGTCATACATACAAACTACGTATAAGCCGTTTATTTTGAAAGTGGACTAAGTTCATTTGTCACTTATTTTTGATTAACTGTAATAAGGTGTACAACAATAAGTTAGCTGGCATAAACAACATTTTGTAATAAAGTATATTCAAACGATATGATAATTTTAGACATAAATTTTAGAAGATTTGGGAATATTGTATCCATATCATTTTATAAAAATGTAAAACAAATTAAAGTAGCGAAATACGAGGATAAGATGAACTTATTATGATATATAGCCCCGAAGCACGGCGACTTCATATTCCTCCCGCATACGCAAAATTTAGATGAGCAGTAAATTGTTATGTAATTTATATAGTTAGATTTTTTGAATACGCAGAAATTGTGTTTTTGAAGTTTACTCATGAAATATACGGGAAATTGAGTATTGTTTTTTCAATTTGAAGCATTTTAAATGATGTTGAATAGACTTAGGATCTTGCACATTCTATAATGAATCTAGTTGTTAGTTTTGAAAGTGGCTTATGTCCGTATGTAACAAGAAAACACATATTATCCACTTAATTATTTAATAAAAATTGTAAATTTAATTCTCTTAGATACATTTAAGCGGTGTAACACATTGATATCCTATACCTATATTTTTAATTTCATTAAAATGCAAATTCTTATTTATCTCGATTTTAATATAAATCGACGTATGTTGCTTTCAAAATAAATGGTTCATTCATTACAGTTCTTACGTTTTGAAGTGCGTAGTATATTTTATATTTTACATGCTCGAATTCAGTGTTCTGTCTAACTGTGCGTTTAATTTACAAACAATTACAATAAAAATTGTATCTATCATTACAAAAGGAGTATCAGGAATAAAAAGGATGGGAATAGAAATTACAAATGTGGAAAAATATATAATTAAGAACAAATTTTCAAGTGTGAAAGTAACAAAGAAATGTAAAATAAGCAGAAAGACGTTTCTTTCAGAAAGGATGCGTAGAAATTTCTCCGTTCATTTCATTTCTATCATGAGTATCAAAATTTTTTAAATTACAGTGAAGATATAATAGAAGAGAAGTGAAATGGTATTAAATTTTTGTAAAACAATAAAAGTGTATTTAATTAGAGACAGAATAATTATAATCTTTGTAGACTTACGATTATCGTAATCAAGAGTAGAAGATTAAAACTATTTACATTTATAAATAAATTGAGTGATGAAAACAATAGTCAGTTTTGAAAGAGCATGAGATGAGTAGATAATGATAAATTAAATGTGTAATATATCAAAAAGTTACAAAACTGTGTTTGTGTATCTAAAAACAATTAATTTTCTTTCCAAATTTTATTTTGCTCTTTATATACTTTTTGACACAAACAACCTACGCATTTTGTGACATATTTGGAAACCATAAGAGAAAAATTATAATCTCTTCACACACATTTACAATATTCACTTTTAAAATCAATATTCTGATAATACTCCTTTTATAAAAATGTGTGTATTTTTAATTTTTGCCTACTGCACATTCCTTTCAAAAATGTATAATTTTCTACATAATCGTCGTGTTAAGGGGACTCAGCTGCTTGCCCGCGATATTGGTTTTCATAATGACTCGGGAAAGCAGGGTCGAAGGTGGCGGTGCCGTGAATACCGGGTAAATATCACTCAAGTATACGATAACGTCTAGTCAGACGGCATTACAAAAATTACTCTAGATGTGAAAACGTTCAGGACGATAAAAAACGTATTAAAGTGTCCATAACTCTAACTCCCTGCAGATTTTAACTTTCTCATTATACTCAACCCTTTTACCGTCGTCCGGAAAACTTGAATCTGAGCAAAAAATGCAGGATTAGACTGGTGTTATGTGGGAAGACGTTTGAAGAAAGCATTATAGAAATTTTGCTTTAGAAATGATTACAACATTTAAGAAATGCATATTAAGAAATTAATAAGAAATGGTAAAACAACTATATTTGAATGTTTGTCGAAAATTATATTAATAATATTTATTCAAACTAATGTAATAATAAGAATTCGAAAATAAAGATTAATTGTTATCAAACATAAGCGCATGGTAGAACTTTTTGCAAATTTAGCTATGATGATATATCGTTGTTCGACACTAAAAGGGATAAACCTTGACTCTTGTGTAATTTTATACTATAAAAAGAATGAAAGTAGGACATATTATAATTAACAACGGTTCATTTTGAAATTTTATTTCTTCTCTTTTGTCTGATACTTGGTGGTAAAGAAATAAAAAAGGAGGGAATAACTCGCTGGGCTTTTTGTAATATCGTGACATAGTGCTCTTATTCTTCTTGCTCCGTGAGATCCGTTTTGAAATATTGTTTATTCTTGACGTGCATCGCTGATATTCGAGATACATATATGATAGCCTATGAGCTTGAAAGTTACACCTTCATATGGCAAATTTTTTCTGCATTTTAACGCTTCGGCAATACTTTAATTTCGAAACTTGTTTTTTTTACATTATATAAACGCGAAAAAGAATGAGTATAATTAGCAGCAGTTTATTAAACAACCAGGAGATAGCTCTTTCGTCATCAGTGATCTGTGGATCTCAACACTCTACTCAATATTCTTTTCGCTACTGTAAAAATGGCTTGACGAAATTTGATTTTTTGTGCTTTGCAACTAGAACAATGGTATAAACTTGATGAATAGACGAGAAAAAAGAGAAAGAAAAATACTTCATTTCGTTGTTATATAAATCGTAGTCTTTCATTTGACACTGAAACGAACTTTATTTCTTCTTTGACAGTGTGTACGTGCGCTTTTTCGTAATTTATAACATGGTGCCTCTGCGCAGAAATTGTGAACAGTTTCGTACAATATATTGCATTACAAAAGTATTATTTATTTGCATTTGATAACCATAAACGAATAAACATGAGACACGTAGATAAAGCAAAGTTTGTGATGCAAAATTCCTTGAGATCGCGTACTGACGGTTATAGGAGCATTTGATAGTTATTGACTCTAGTTGATGCTGTTACCAAAAAGCTTACCACTAAAACTGCCGGTTACTATATCGATATATTTAGCTACATTATAAATATTTATTCAAAGAAACAAGTACGAAGATTCAAATAGATACTCTTATCGTTCAAATGTTATAATAAAATGATGGACATTTTAGAAAAATATATATACCTGTAATTTTAGCGGCTTTAATACTTCATAGCGTGAAGTTCTTTTCTCAACCTTACTTATTTATTTACTTGTGCGAAATTCTCCACCCCGTCTTAACTCTTTGCAATTCAAAACTCTTCTACAGGATTTGTGTATATTTTCACTGCTTGATTTATTCAATAGATGGTGGGAAAGGATGAATGGTAAAAAAGAATAATACTGAATATTTTCAGAATTTAAATGTACTTCGTTTTTCTGTAAATATAAGTTTAATTTTTTTTGTGAAGTACCGCCATTAATTTTCACGTCTAATATTACGCCAGTACTCTCTTCATGTTCTGTTTATTTACCACTTCGAGCGCATCATGATTATAATTCGGCGAGTTTTTATTGGTCTTGGTACTTTGTTAGCCAAAACCATCCGATCTTGACTGGATGTTTACCTTTTAAAACAGAGACATTATTATTTTCTTGTTGAAAATTTTGTTTGCCAGTTTAGGTGTATGGTATAAAGGTTGATACAAAGTCATGTTTTTTGGAACGAAGCTTTAAATATTTCACGATTTAATCGATTTGCAAACATTGATATACGGTAGCAAGTTTAGTCCAAGTTTTAGAAAATTAAATCTATATAAATTTATGGAGTAGCGATTGCCGTACGAATTAGCAGAAAGAAAAGAAATATCTTTATTTGCATAATTATTAAACTCTGAAATTTATGCATTATTAAGTAACTATTTTTTTAGGTAAATTACACTATTTTGTAAATAAGATTTTTAATAAAGAGAGCAGAGACTTACAAACCAAAGGGTATAGTGACTATGTTTTATGAAAATGTATGCAATTTATTACGTAATCTTCTTTCCCAATTTTCGTTTGTCTTGTAAAAACATTTTTCTAATCAACGTAGCGGTTAACATACAAACAATGATATTCTAAAAAAACCATTCGATATTACAATTTAGCTGTATTACCATCTCATGCTAATCATACTCTATGAATGCATATTGTACAGGTAATGAACAAAGTGAACGAACTATTACATGTATTGCGGATAATTCCATAATATTCTACTTTTAGAAATATACTGAAAGTGATTTAAATGTGCTTCGTTTTTATAATAAATATTTTTACAATTACATTCAAGAGAGAAAAAAAACTATTGTAATATTTGAATTTGTAATGTCACCATGCGATATGTACTCTATAAGTCGAAACCTATTGTTAAATAATAAAGTTCAAAATAATTCGGATAATTTAGTGAATGGAGCGATTTTTGTACAAAAAATTCGAATCTGATTTTTGCACATTACAAACAAATAATTTTTAGTTGATACACTATAAATCATTATAAATGGTAAGTAAACTGTAAACCCAGTGGTCTGAAACCCACCTTAAAACATATTATTTGTTAAAGAAAGTAAGCAATGGATATTTATGAAAATTAAGCCAACAAATTAGAATGATTAAGTAGAAACTATTATGCAGAAGATTTGTGTTTGCATTTCGCCTACCACACCCAATAATTTTCCATCTGATTTATATACTGTGATTCTAGTGATCTAAAACTCACTTCAAAATGATGGATGATTGAATAAGATCGTGTCCCATTTTCGTAGAGGCCGTAAATTCCACTCTACGTTACTTTTGTTGGATCGTATTGCATGCACTGAATAGATCACGTTTTAATACGTCATGTTATCGTTAGGCATCGTTCAAATAAGTTGATTTCTGCATGGGAGAAATATTTTAAAGCAAAAAACGAAAAAGTTTATTTACAACATGTAATGCTGTACAAGTTTTGAAATAGCTTGATCGTTGAAACTGCATAACACAACTTTCAGCGCGTTTATTTTAATTGTGCTTATACAATCTGGATAGTTAAAAATTTGTTTGGTAAATTTCGAAGTGCTGATTCCAACTTGAAAACATAACCTCACTCTGGACGGCCTTTCGACATTGATGACGATATTGTGTGTGCATTGGTGAAAACCCAACGATTATAATGGATAATTGGATTACAATGGCTAATTCTACCGCGTTTTGCCACTTGAAACAGCTTGGATACATTTCCAAACTCGATGCATGAGTGCCGCAGTTCTTTTTTCAAACGCATGAGCTAAGCCACATAAGTGTAGCCATTACCTTCCTTGCGCGTAATGTAAAAGAATTCTGTTTTAGTACGAACAAGTTGGTTTTTCCTACATTAGTAGTGAGTCTTATAAGTTTCTTGTTCTTTCATGCTCAATAACCCGGCATTACGTTTTCGCTTATTTTTCATTTGTAAAATTAAAATTGTTTAGCCACACTTGTATTCTAACTGCGAGCTTAAATTTCAAACATATTGAACTATAATCATCTATATTGTACTTTAAACATAGCACAACATTTTCTTGACATTGCGGAGGATCCCTACAGTCGTTATTCGACACACGATATTACTTTGTTCCTCCGTTTAAAGTTTTTAGAAGTGTGTTACACCACCTGTTACCTGATTTTATTTTGCTTCCTTATTATTGGTTTTCTACTATGTGTTCTTTTAGATTGTTTATATTTGAAAACGTCTTCAGTAGGAAGGACACAACTTAATGAATCAAAGATGATTTTCGTCGTTTATTTGTTGGTGGTCGATCAGAGATCAACAAAACTCTTAGTTATAATTCTGTTGTACGTCATGTAATAACTGGTAGCGAAATATGGATTTTGTACAATAACGTACAACGAAAAAAAACCTGGGAAAAGGCAAATAATGGTACAAATACCATCGCAAAGCCTGTATCGAACGAAGGTGTTGCTATGTATTTGGTGAGATAGCATAGGAATTGTTTATTTCGAGCTACTTCGATACGGTGAAACAATCACGGCGGACAGGTACAGTGAGCAACTCGCTAGAATCGATGCGGCTGTTCGAGAAAAACGTCCGGTTTAGCCAATCGAAAGGGCGTCACCTTCTACCGCGCAATGCTAAGACACGCGTCAACCAACAGACTCTGTAAAACTGCAGGAATTGCAATAGTAAATTCTGCAGCACTCATTATACTCTTTAGATATTGCGCGTACAGATTTTCATTTGTGCCAGTATTTATGGAATTGTTTGAATGGCGGGAATCATAATTCCGAAGAAACCGTTGAAAACTATCTCACGAACTATTTTTATGGAAAACCACGCACTTTCTTCAAAAACGGAATCGACAAGTTTGTGTATCGTTGAAAAACAATTGTAGAAAAAAATGGTGACTATGTAATTGATTAATAAAATTGTGTTCCTTACAATTGGATGTATTGAATTTGACTTTTGAAACCAGCTCGAACTCGTGCAATTATCTAATAGTAAGTTTTAAGGTGAATGACGTTAACAGTGGATGCTAGAAACCAAACGTACGGCCGTGCTAGCGAAATGCCGCACCCCTCCCTTTGGAAGGCTGCATTTTTTCTCGAACACAGGGGAATTGGGAGCGTGCGCGTGCATGCACGCAGGTCGCTGTAGTTGCGTGCTAGGGTGCGTGCGTGCGTTCATGCAATTATACAGGGTGTCTTGTAATATCTAGCTGCTACTTTAAAAATCACCTCTCGACAGCGATGGAAAATATTGATGTAAGCGTATTTTCTATTTTATCTTATTTATGAGAATTATATTTTACTGAAATTTTTGCTGCTGAGAAAATTAAGCGAGTTTTATACTTAAAAGTGCGCAGCCAAATTCAATCCTGCAATTCCTAATATTACTATAATGATACCCAACGAGTCGATCAAATGCGAGAATACTTTTATATCGTCATCTCGACTAAATTGCTATTGCAAACACGGGAGTACCATGCAATAGTATAGAACATTTTTCAACAGTTTAGAAAGAATGGGGGAAAAAATCGTCAAAATATCTGCAGGCTAGACTTAATCCTACATTATTCACGGTAGCTTTCAAGTAATGTTTCTTCTACTTGTTTCGTTTCAATCCAGCCATCAATTTGCGTGGAATTAAGAAATAACCGTAAATCAAAGAACACGCCTTGTCATCGCCCTATAATTTCACATTATAAGCTGCCCTTAATTATATTCGTCCCCCTCCTTACTTGTATGATACACAATTACACAAGAATCGAGGCTAAAGGGAGATCAAATTTCGATTACAGAGGGTTAAAATACGGTTAATTATTTTCACCATTTTCTCTAAAAGTAATCGAATGATAAATTACGCGGGACAAACCTCCTCGTATTTCATAATAAGCTCAAAATATCTTATAAGAAGTTCGAGATGCATAAAGATATCCTACAACAAGGCCGGATAGGACACATACATTTGTAGGAATTTTTCCATCATTTTTGAGAACAGAATCAATATTCAAAGCGGTTCCGGCGTATTACGTGGGACAGGCTGTATATCGCGCTCGTCAGAAATGAGCCAGAGGTGAACTTCCTGGTGAGAACGGCGCCACGGCGCCTTGTCCTCCCCGATATCAAAATTCCATGCCCGGCACGCGCTGGAATTCTTTATGAGCTTCACGCCGATGTCACGGCAGAACTGGCCACACCCCTCGTCGACACGAGGCCGTGGGATCGTTAAGTAAAAAACACGAAAAAGAGAGAAAAGGGCGCAAAAGCTATCGAAGGGGCGGCAAAAAGAGCGATCGAAGTTTCGCAGCTGGGCTTGGGAGGGGTCAGGGGGGGGGGTCGTCTGACGATGACGACGACGACAACAAACTTCTATTTCTGTGTTTATTGTTTCAAGAGCCGTCGCCGTTGTACGACAACAATCACTACCACGAGGAATGCCTAAGATGTAACAGCTGCGGCCTCAATCTCACAGGACCCAATCAGAACCGGGCGAGGCGGTGAGTAGAAATTTATCCCCGTGCCGCTGTGTTTTCTGTATAGCATGGTAGAGAAAGGAGTGAATACGGATAATGGATCCTGTAACGTTGAATGATATTAGGATGTTATACTTGATTGCTCAATAAGTTCGCGGAGCGCCTTTTATTCGTTAATGGTAGAACTAAAACTTCGACGACATTTTATGGTAATATCTCATGTTTCATAAGAAACTCAACTACTAATGTAAAAAATTGTTCGTTAAACGATCGATTGATATTAATGATATATAAAATTATTTTATGACGTGTATCGATCTATTTTGACACTCAACGACGATTTTAATATCCTTTGCAATATTTTAAATCAAGTTTTAGGTTTCACAAAGCTGTGTGCACAGCGGATGCCGCATTCTCTAACAATGCAACAAAAATACATTTGAATACGTCTTTGTTAGCAATGTTTGGAGCGCTTTTTAACATTCAAAGTCTTTTTAGTTTAAAATCTGTAATTTTCAGTTTAACTGTTTAGTTTACAGTCTTTAGTTCAAAATTTTAGTCTAAAGTCATTAGTCTAAACCCCAGTTTAAAGTCTTGAACTTTAGTGTACTAAAAAACTTCAGTCCAAAATTAAACATTTTTTAGACTAAGTCTTTAACTTCTAAAATAATTTTTAGAATTATAAATCTGTTTTTTCATTTCCGTTCCGGGAACTTATTGAGTAACCTAGTACATATGTAGACACACAAGCGCGCGCGCGTATATATGTATGCATCTGTATGTATAAAGGATATCATTTGAACATAATTATGGACATAAAACAGTTATTCCGATGCTAGCAATATCGTGATTCAAATTAGCCTGTCCCAGAATAAATCTTTATCGAAAAATAATTCCTACTTTATATGATGTCAGCCTGACAAAGCTGATATTTCTATGTTTAGTATACATTTTGCAGACGCTAGCTACTCTTTTGTACACATCCGCACAATCACACGAAATACTTTTATCTCAAACACACTTTATTTACTGAGAAGGTTTTCTTTATCCTATATAACCACGGATATATGGCACCCGATGAGGTCTAATACTGAGTGAATTCCTGTTTGTAGACTCCCAGGGTTCGCAGAGGGATCTGTGTAAATACTGTTTTCATTAGCAAAGTTGTTTCCTTTTCTTAGAAGAAGGAAAATTCCTTTTCTTAAAATACAATATTTATTAACCAGTTTATAATGTAACATCATATATAGAGGGTGCTCGTGAGTATTTATTATGAGTCAGTGCTACAAGTAAAATATTAGGTGAATGCAAAAGTTCGTACGGAGTTTCAATAGATGGAGTTGTGAGAAACTCCGCACGAACTTTTGCATTTACCCAATAATATAAGCATTTGCAAAAATAGCATGTTCTACTAATCATTATTTGTTACATATTTTGACTTTACGAAGGTATAAAACGAATGTCGTTGTTTCTGGGTAGTATTAGCGTAGAGCAAATTTCTTTTCGATACTCCTCGGATTTGTAGAACGGTCAAAGTATTTAAATGTAGTTGGCATTTGGAACTCATGTTCGGTAATGTATAATTTGCGTGGTGCAAGTACAATAGGAGTAATAAATTTGACTAAATATTAGCTGCTGCTAATGATGGTTTATTTCATATTACGTCTATTTGAGGTTACGGGGTAACCACACGTTTTTCAAATTATATGCAGCCTTTTGTAAATTAAGTACTTTTACATACATATTATATTTAAAAAAAAACATTAAATAATATTAATTACATAGTAAGAAATCAAAAACTCTGCGAATTTTTTCAAAGATTACTTCAGAAATTGGAAAATAATAATCTGGACAAAGTTTGGTTGATTTTGGACGATGCAAATATTTAGAAGACGCAGGAAGTGCTTGATCTTGTTAGTCAGACAAGGCACACTCTAGTTTTTATACGGCCATATTCTCCAATGCTAGACCAAATATCGAAGAAGTCTTTTCCATAATTAAGTTTAGTGCAATAAATATGTTAGCTAATTCTATAAATCGGCAAAATTTAGTAGATATAATTAACTTAAATTATTTAGTAGATATTAATTATAATTAATATGTATGTTAAATTACTAGTTGCTGCTGCCGGAGAACCGTTATAGACTAGATTATATTATATATATGTACATATAACCTAGTCTATAAACGGTTTTCCTTAAATTATTATTGTGATTGAATTTCTGAATTATTTGCACACAGTTTTCATACATACCTTCATCTCCATATATGATTATCTAATTGTATGAATTATAATACAATTTTTTATTTCTTATGCAATTAATATTATTTGATCTTTTTTAAATATAATATATATGTAAAAGTACTTGAGTTGCAAAAGGGTGTATTTCATTTGCAAGAGTGTGAATTTAAATAGAAAAACCTGTATTCTACGGTTTGATTTGATCTATCTGAAGTGCCATCTTGCTTGAATACGAACAACCATTTTTGATCTTACCACGACCAGCATTGAACTAATGGCAAAAAAATATTCCTCGAATAAAATTAGCGTTTTTTTTTTTTATATAAAATGTGAGTAATCTAATAAGACATCATCGGTTTTATTATATTTCAGTTATACTTAATAAATACTTTTTCGAAAAGTTAATCGTCGTGGCTGATAAACATGTATAAAGGTGTTTATAAATTTCTACTGGATACTCCTAGAACTTATAAGAAAGTCGGAGTAAATATAATTTCCTTTGGGAACTTCTGTCTGGAATAGTGTCTCTGTTTCCACACTACAAATAGAGGAAATGAGTGTTTGTAGAAATAACATCTCCCTTTACTAATGGTTTATTCTATCTCATGTCTACGTGACGTTACAGGAGAGTTGCATTGTTGTCGTAAAGTTAAAGCCCGTCTTAATTCACTAGTTTCATTGCTGAAGGTGGCGAGCAGCAACGTTTACGAATGAAAACCTTACATTCGTAACATTGCTGGTCGCCATTTTCAGCAATGCGGAACGTATATGTAAACCTTACCATCCGTAAAGCATATTCCTGTACAGTCTGTGAAAAATATTTGCATATGGATCTTCGATAAAAACTTTGTTTACTCAGACAATTTTTCACATTTTGGCAGCTCGTAATAGAAATTTGAATCTACTCTGTATGTATTTAGGAATAAAGATATGAATCGTATGAACAACTCGGAATATTAAATGCAAAAGGTCAATAAGACCAAAGCTTCGTGATTTTTTTATAAGTAATGATATCAATGTTATTTAACGTGAAACTTGTAGTTTTCTAAAAATGTCAAATATTCCTGGTACTTTTGGAGACAAAGCATACAAAATACTTTCGATTTAATTCAAATATATTAGAATAGTTTACTTACCAACATGATTTACTATACGAAGTAAATAATACAAGAAATGGATAAAATTATATTGATATTTTTTTAATATTATGTTTAGAATCTACATTTAAATGAAATATTGTAGAATATATTATTATAGTATAAATTATGTATGAATTATGTTAGAATATATTATTATAGTATAATTATAACGTATAAGTTACGTCAAATTACAATATATTTGAATATATGCTTATTCCAATTTTTTTTAAGGGATCGTAATCAATCAATTCATACTTTTTATAACAAAAAAATGTATGATCATATAAGTACTGTTTATCATAGAACTTTAATCAAAAGAATCCAAGTTATTGTTATTTATTTATTTCGTTGGATTTCATTGCAATTCGTATTTTTATCAACATAAATCAAATAATCTTTGTTAAGTATTTGTGATATAAATAATAAACTTTTAAGGATTATGCTTGGTAGTGTAATTACTTTATATATAAAGCTAATTCCCATATCTGGTCATTAAAGTGTTAGAAGAATTCAAGGAAATATGATATTTTGTTTACTCATTGACGACGAATTACCGATATATTAATAAATTAATAACCTCCAGACTGATTTCTTAGAAACTCTTAAATTGCATTATTGTAATACTTTAATTCAGAGTATAGAGTTAATCACACTGCCTTCTGAAGTACTTACATTACTTATTATTAAAACGCTAGAAAGACTTAGCTTCCTGTTAATATTCAACCTAATCATCGGGAAAGTTTATTTTACGTACTGAACTATAATTAAGTAAAGCAATATTAAAATTGGACATTTTAAAAATACAATTAGTCACGTTAGTTCTCAAGCAGTACATTTCTCAATTCACATAATCGGTGTATAGTAAAACTTGTTATCTTAAATTCAGACAAATTTTGAACTTGATTCCATTGTAAGTGTATACATTTTATTTCGTCCATGTACATTTTTTATGAAAGTTCTGAAAGTGTCGACCTTCAGTGTCCAGTGTGTGAAAAACACGTTTATTAACTGTGACGTCAAAAATCTGTAGAGATAATGAACATAGAAATACATTTGTACATTGAGCATCGATAATCGTTCAGTATTTGGAAGCGCTAGCGACATTGTAAATTTTCAATGCACTTTCCTACATGCGGACGGATTATGAATAGCAAGGTTTACTGACAAGGTTTAATTGGTTAAAACGTTCACTTCGATGACGTTGAGACGCA
Source organism: Ampulex compressa (assembly GCA_038496175.1). Classification (NCBI taxonomy): domain Eukaryota; kingdom Metazoa; phylum Arthropoda; class Insecta; order Hymenoptera; family Ampulicidae; genus Ampulex; species Ampulex compressa. The sequence goes on along the minus strand of JBCFXI010001587.1, from coordinate 14,441 downwards.
TCAGCGGCCGCACGGAAGTTTCATTCGTCAGTTTAATTTCATTTCGATCGACTGGTTTGCGCATACAACAGGGTGCCTATTGTAGCCTTCTGCCCAAAAGTCTGTTAATTTTCTCGCGGACTGCTCTGAGCGACGAACGGAACCTGAAAGTCTCTTTCACCTTAATTGGCTGATATTTATTGGTATTTATCAGTATTTTTAAACATTTCTGATGAATATGTATAGTATAATATCAGTGCGTAATGTAGTGAGCCAGTATAATAAACAATAATATGTAGCAGAAAACAAAATTATAGGAACAGAATTCTATCTTCTTTAACAAAATGCTTACAATCGATTAATAAAAATACTGATAAAATTAATCAGCGAAGTAAATCTAATTTTTCTCGAAAATGAAATTTCATAATTTGTTTTTTTGGAAAAGTGATAGCTCTTCTTTGATGTTTATTAAATGTGGGCGGATTTAATACGCATCACAATGTTCCTAATACATATGTTGAAATTCGTGATTTTGAAATCCCGTTTTATGATGAAATGAGTTTTAAAATGAAACGTTCGTGATTTGTGACATGTGCTGGAATATTCGATGGAAACGCGCATTTGGCATCGATTTTACTAAACGTTCTTTTAAAACGTACATCATTTCACATATTTTTAATATCGTGGCTATGCGATACGAATCCGTCAACAAAGCTTGAGTGAAGGGTTGCAAACAAAATCTAAAAAAAAACAAATATACCTAAAAAAATTCAATATGAGAAATTTATTTAGAATACGTTAACTATATTTGAATATGCATATGAAATGTGAGCTTTTGTTACGGTTATTGTAATTACTATCATATAGATTTGCAATAATAGAGACGACGTTGAAACAATATTCAATATTATTTTAACATTCGTCCTTTTAGATTTTCAATTTCAGCTAATTACGATTCTGTCTAATGATATCATTTTTAATTGTAACTTTAACATTATTATGACAGTGAAATTAATTTGTGACGTTAAACAGGATTCCAATCCTACGTTTTGTAATACGAACATTTAAATTGATATGCTTCTATGCGAATAATGAGTTTATTGTATGGAATGATTACTTTTAAGTACTAGAATACCATAATATTAGTCACTTGTAATTTCAATTATCTTATTCCTTCTGTTAGAATAAATATTTATGAAATCGATATCAACTTATAGATATCCTTATACTTATATTCATGTGATTGTACAGATTTGAAACGTGCACAGACAAGGTCATACCTAAATTGTATTTAAAAGTCTGCAAAATTCATGTTTTAATCAGTAATAGCATAATTTTTGTCTGAATGAACTTATGCGTTTTAAGAAGGTGTAAATATTTTCAAAAGGTCATAATAATTTATATTCTAACGTCACGTATTTACTGCCTTATTACTAAAGCTAAATTAATTTAAATGATACAGCTTCTGCAATATGATTTTTAACGTGTAGTACAAAATTTTGTCATGAAATGGAAGCAAAGGATATATTGGGGGTACCGGAAAAGAATGTCGTTTTTTGTATTGTCGTGCAGTCTACCCTCTCTCTGCACCTTCCCGATTTTTTGGAGGATATTCTTGAATATTGGCATGAGTATCTGAAAATATTCGCAATTTTTGCAGTCGATAAAGTTGGATTGCTTTCGACTGCAGTAGTCAGTATGACATCATTCACTTTTCTACGTCTTCCACTTCCAGTTCCTATTTATTAAATAAAAATTTTCCGATCAAAATTTCTTGAACTATCTTTGACACTTGCAAACATCCAAATAAAACACAGCACAAGTGTTTTTAGTGGCAGTTTTTGCAGTCTTTTTCAATAAATGATAACGCATCAAATTTCGAATAAATTCTTCGCTTGGTAAAAATTAATCCGTCGTAAATTGGGGCACAAATTTCTAATTTTACAAATAACACTATACTTCTGACAAGTAAAGTCACCGAAATAACACAAAACACGTCTTCATAGGTCAGTAATCAAAAAGTAAGTAATCCTTAATACCGGTCAACGAAAAAAACGACATTCTTCTCCGGTATCCCTAATATATCATGTAATATAAGATAATATTGTAAAAACAGTTATTAGAGAAGTTTTTAAGTATTTTATATAAACGTAGTGATCATTCATAGAAAAGGGTATCAATGTTTATCAAAGTATACGATAATTTTGTTCATTGCATTTTAACTCTCCCGAGTAGGGTGTCGAGTATGTCTCGACATTGTATTATTTGCAATTGGTGCACGACTCTGCACATAAATCAAATGAACTCTTCTTATTTCTATCACAAATGCGTTTAAAAATCGATTTGAATGTTCCTCATGAGTTTCAAAGTACAATCTAAATGTAAGCTGAAATAAGAGAACTTAGCTGGTACAAAACACATAAAACAATTTAAGCCACAGAGGATTAATTATCTCGAGTATGTAGTACTTTTTTAGTCATATTTAATTCTCACGTTCTACCTTAACTACAGTTTTGCCTCTGACAATTGCAGTGATTTAAAACAAAGAAGTACCCTAGGGTTACATAATGATTTTTTTTATATGTCTCCACTTCTTCCTTTCTATCAGCAACATAAGATTACGTAAGAAACGATATTGCGATACAATCTGATGGAAAAATCTAAAGGTAATTTACGTTTCAAAGCGTTAACCGCTTGTGTTTGGAGCATGCCTCCAGTGCATTTATACTAATGCTGTTTATCAATTTTCTTTCATTTCGTAGAAACATTAGAGGTGTTTAAATTCGTAAAAGGAAATCGAGCATAATGACTTATCTTACCAAAGCCTTTAATCCATTGCCTGCACAGTGTGTCAATAGTACGTAAAGTCCTTTGATGTTCGATGCACGTAAGCTTACAAACATGTTAGTCATTCCTTTCAAGTCAGTTCAGAATTCCGTTTCGAAAAAAGACATTAGTCATTGACTGTATTTCGTAAAGAAATCTTTGTCGCATACTGTGAAGATTTTTCTTTGAAGTTAGTTAATCCTCTATAACGCTAGATAGTATTCAAATATCGAATCATCTACATTAATGTACCAAATCAAGTTAATTGAAGAACTACTGTATGATTACTAAGTGAATGGCTGTAACTTATATCTCTTATTTCTTTTGTAAAATGAAATAACAAAAAGCTCAAGGTTATCGTATAGTTAGGGTACTAAAAAGCAGGCGAGATATAGGTGTGGTAAAATGGATTTATAATTGATAATATATATAGTTTATTAATAGAAATAATGTATACAAGCACTATTGACACTAGTCGGATATAATAAGATATAAAATTAGTCTAGTCGTCGTACTTCTTAACGAGCTTCTTTGCGTCGTACTTGTTAGCTATTTGTGTCCGACTTTCCTGACTATCTTTACCCGACTCTGTTCATCGACTGTCTTTTCCCGACTGTCCGGATCGACTCGCAATGCATACAGCGGACACACACACACACACATTCGAGGCCATAGGGCACTCGAAATTCCTATACCCTTGGTGTATATAATATAATGGCGCGACAGCCCGTCTCTTAGACTGTACTGTTCCAACGCATTATTTTCCAAATGTAAAATTCTCGCGCGCCACATAGGTTAATCTCATTTATTAATTGCCATCGTTCGTTGAAGTTGTTTATTTACTTTTTATAACGGCGAATGAAAATGAAAAAAATTATGTATATATAGAGGAAATGTACAATAACGAAGACAAGAGCAGATATAAGCAATACATTTTCTGACAATTAACAGTAAATTTATATTATCGATTTATGAAAGAGGATGTATAATCGATAGTAAGAAGCTTTCAATAATGCTGTTATCATTACTATCTGTTTCCAGAAAGAAAAAATGCTTACATGAAAAATGTTGTTATAAGTCTTCTGCCAGTATAGAAAATAAAAATGCGTTGTTTAATTGATTAAAGTAATTTGGGACAAATTAATATAAGTGCTATGTTATTATGTTATTTGCCGATACAAGAAATAATTTAATTCGACTACATTGCTTAAGAAATATCATACGTTTAGAACATTATATAATAAAGGAGATGTAAATGTTAAGATTATGGAATTTTTACATACAATTCAATTCAATTCAATTTCGCAATGTGAAACTCCCTTTAAGGATCCATGAATTACTCTTTCAGTATTCTACGTACAGTTTAATGTTACTGCGGTTTCTGATATAATTCATTTTTCATAATCCATTTTTTTAGAGTAGATCTACATGTATTTATAGAAGATTTTAATTATATTATCCAAGAATTCCCATCCTTACGAGATGAAGAAGTATATATGAATTGATTATTTTCAAAGTGACCTAAGTCCATTTATATCCAAATCAATATATTTAAGAGTTTGCGCTTCAATGAAATTAAAAATATAAATATAGGATATCAATGAGTTACACCGGTTAGGTGTATCTAAGAGAGTTAAATTTACAATTCCTATTAAAGTAACAGCAATTATTAAGTGAATAATACGTGTTTTCTCGCTACAAATGGTGTTGAGCCACTTTCAAAACTAACAATTTGGTTTGTTATAGATTTTGAAAGAGCCCAAGTCCATTCAACATAATTTAAAATGCTTTAAATGGAAAAAACAATACTCAATTTCTTTTATATTTCTTTACTACGTTCCAAAAACATAATTCATGCAATTCAGGAAATCTATCTATATAAATTATATAACGATTTAATGTTCATCTTCATTTCGCATATATACGGGAGAAATGTGAAGAAGTACTGGTGCTTCGGAGGTATATATCGTAATAAGTCCATCATGTCCTTGTATTTCGCTGCTCTAATTTGTCTTATATTCTTATAAAGCGGTTTCAATACAATACTTTCGAACTTATGTGTTTAAAATGATTAAATCGTCCGAATATACTTAATTGCACAATGTTGCTTGTAACAACTAACTTAATGTTGTACACCGTAGTATGGTTAGTAAAAAATAATCGACAAATGGATTTGAACCACTTACAAAATAAATGGCTGATATTATCAAGAAGCATTACTATTCAATCGTGGAACAATGCGAGTATGATATATAGTGGCAGCTTATTATAGAGACATAGATGACTTTAGAAGTAAAAATCTAAGAGACCTTATAAATTAAAGTGTTACATTTAAAAATTTAAGTGTTCTGTTATTCATTTTATGCATTCTCATTATATTGTTGAGCCAGGGAGTGCCGCTCTCGGAACTTATCTCTAGGGACAAGTATCAACCGCAAAAGACACACGACACCAGGAAGAAAATAACAACTGTTCATTGAACCTCTTAACATACAAATATAATAGAATTTAATACGTCAAAAAAATATTGTTTAATTTGCCTTAACCACACGGTTATGTGCAAGCTAAGAAATAAAACGTTTTATTTTGAAATTTGGATTCTTATATAACATTTAAACGGTTATTAATTAATTAAAAGTTTTAAGTAATCATTTCCTGCGCCTTTTTTAAAGGAATGGAAATGATTCTACACACTTGTGTTTATGATTAAAATATTCACTTACTATACTTGATTAATTAATTTATAACCATTTAAATAATTTTGGCCACGCACCAAGCAGCAATAATGTAATTCCTTAAATGATTCCACACATCCGATAGAAATTAGGAGAAGTAAAATGAAGATGATAATGATGCTCTTAGCAATCTTTTAAAACCCAATTCTTAACGAGCCTTTCTGTACAACGGCACAGTCTAGGGTTTTTCATTCTCCGCTGTTCTTTCGCGGCTCTTGTGTCATTAATAGTCTGTTCATAACGATCTCCATGATCACGCATACGATAGTTCTCGGTCGTGAAGCAGCAGCTTCAGGCGACGCAACAATATAATATAAAAGGGGAATAGTATAATCAAAGCTATACCTTGATTATATATCGCACAATGACAAAAATCGTTGTTGTCCAATCGGCTAATCGGCAGGATAATAAACAAATAGAACATTTTCTATGGCAGCGTCCAAATGAATAACGCGTGCAATGTTTGAACAGTATAGTTGGTGTTCCGTTCTTCGAGATTGAAACTAGTTTATCTTTTCGAGGCATGATATCTTCGTTTACATCTTCTTTAATGCATCGTCTTGCTTGTGACTTGAATGTAAATTGATACGGTCTCTCAGATCAAAGGTCTCCTTGTAGATTGGATATATAATAATGTATTTCAACTTGAAGAACTTTATTAGCGTATTATTAAATATTAGTTACATATTAGTTACATATTAAAGAATTGGTTAATTTTTTGTCGCACGTGTTTTTGTTGCACGCACAAAAATCTATGTATAAAGTATACGGTTTCACAACATTATTGATAGTTAAAGTGCGAAAAAGGCATGTACGTGTTGATGCAAAAGCTTACACGAATTCTTCACCGCGAAAATAATGTATTAATAGAAGAAGATTTGGAACAGTATTGAATATACAGAATACATCGTGCAAATTAGTTTATTTATCTAACATTCTAGGAATTTCGAAATCATGTGCGTTTCCTTATTTATTTTCCACCCAATGTTTCGTCACTTTCGGATTTATTTTTTATTTTCGTTCAAAACATACGGGGTGTATCTCGCCACGCTGTTCCAATTTGCTTTTAACATACGTCTTACGGTTTTTATAGTTGGTAAGAAACAATTACTTTGTAATTTTTCGTTTTGCAAGAAAAATTTTAAATAGCCTAAATGGAAAATTCAGCGTGGGGCGTATACGCCCCGCGTGGCACGGAAGGTGTTAATAACCAATACCATCGCAAGTAGTACTTAAAAGCCAACAGTACATGAAAAGTGTCCATATATCTTCGTACGATCCACCAACATCGGTCGATGAAGAACAATTTTCTCAGTTTTCGATCAGCCAATTGAGGCATAGAGTAAGAAGTCCTGTCATTGCCACGAATACAAATCAATAAGCATTGTCTAATATTCCGTATTCCTTTCCACAGGTTCAAGAACCAGATACTTTGCGACCTGCACTTTGCAGACGTGGCGCTGATGGAGTGCTCGGACTTCATGCAGCAGTTGCGCAGCTTCAAGCCACAAAGTTTAGGCTGCGCAGTTGCCAGGAGGAAGTCCTCGACAACTCTGATCTTTCCACTGCCACCTCAGGCGTGCTCAGGTACTGTTGCCATCGGTTTTACCGTCTTGCTTTGAAAGTCGTTGATAGAATGTCACGTTTTGTTAGACCTGTCTGTCAGCAAAGTTTACGTTTTCGTAGTTTTCCAAGGTGTACGTATATATGGTCGTGGAGCCACAGGTGGTTCTCTATACCTTAAAGTACCATTCCACACCAGAGGAAAGCGTCATTAGTAATTTTATACAAAGCTCTCGTTTTAAAATTTGTGTAAAGAGTTTGGTTAATCGTAAGTGGTTTTTGTTTTCCCAAAAAATACTGAGAACAGATAGTAAAGTAATTTCGGGAAGTAAGACATTATTTGATTAATACAATATTATTTACGCAAAATATGTGAATCAATGGGAAACAAGTCTGATAAGGCGATTAAATGAATAAATACCGTTTATGGTATTGGCACAACGTACAACCATTGCTGTAGAGCTTTTATCGACTGAATAATTCGTAGAGCAATATGAGTCTTTTTTATAGAATAGTTGGAATACGAGATAGTTTGCACGTATTTGTAATTAATTCCATAATTATCGTGACTAGCTGATATCGTGATTTGTTAATAGACTTTATCGGAATATTTATATCTCATATAGACTATAGACTTTATCTGAAAATTTATATCTCATATAGACTATAGGTTAGAAATAATATTAAGTACAGTACAGTTGCAAACCGATTTTCGTTAACTCCTTTTGTTTTATCATTAGATGATATCAAATAAAATGGACTACTATGTTAAATTTCATCTTAAACGTAAAACCAGGTTCTGCACGTAAGGGTTTTTATAAGTGTTTTGTATAAAAATAGCTTTGTTTTTCCAAACCGCAACATTGTTACAAAAATCGTATTTTTTGTTACATTAAGTGATTTATCTAATCTATTTTTGGCTGTTATTGGATGTGATATATTATTCCGTAAAACTTTGTGGGAGATTTGATACAATTGCAACAGAGGTATTCACTTTCGTATAACAAGTTTAATGTATTCAATACTAAAGATACATCGTGCGACTAAATCGATAAGCAGTTTCAAATGGTTATCAACAATTGGCGGAACTGTATAGAGAAAAACTGCTTTTATTACAAGTTTATGTTCATTAGATTTTGAAAATAGTGCCTTTGGAATGGCGGCCGTTAGCAGCAATACGCTGTTGTTAACGTTCTCTGTAGTTTTGTACAGGTCAAGCATATCGCGGGAGATGACGATAACTTCTTGAATAATTCGCAGCCTTAGCTCTGATAGGGTGTGGGGCGATGTTTGAACACTTTATCCTTAAAATATTCCCCAGAAAAAATAGCAAAATGATTAAAAAGTGTCCAAACATCGCTCTCGCTCCACGATGGTGGAATAATGGTTATCACGGCATCATTAAAAGTTATGGTATCAACTATGTATGACAACTACGTGTATTTTCAAAGTCGAAGTATTGGTAAGTAGAGTTTAAAGGAAACATTGATCCAACGCCATTAACTTTTATTCACAAAAGCGCTGTCTCAATTTCATAGTGTGTGTATTTCTCGAATCGTCTCTCAATAATGTGCTGCTTTTTCAACTTTTTCACAAGGCCTCTTATCTTTTTTTTTTTTAATACTAAATCTACCGATATTTCATATATTTTTATATCCATTATAGCGAGTTGATTGACCCGACTTCAAAAAGTAATTTATTTTACGATGTGTGTATAGCAAACACGTTGGTTTATATTCTCTTTCAGATAGTTCCCCTTCCTACCCATCAGCTATGTTCTTTACTTTTTCTAATAATTTGGTATAGCTTGAATTTCTCGACATTCTTGGAAAAAGAATAACGAAACAAGAATTCTTGCGCCACAAAATAGCACTATAACATGAAATTTTTAAACAAAAAATCAAATCAGACATTCAATAGGTGTCAAGACCTATAATTTAGTAGCAAAAATGATTTTATCACATAATTTAACACACAAGTCATATGAGCCATCTTGGTAGATAGATCGAGTAACGTAATGTCTTCGTAAAAAAAATAAAGAAGAATAATAAATATTGAAAATACATTCGATGTACAATTGTAAAATTAAGCATCGATCTGATAACATTGCATGTGAGAAACTTTACTACAAAATTCAAAAAATTTCAATTTAATCTGTCCTGGCAGGTTTAGTGTTGAAAATACACTCGACCCTAGTTGGCACAGTCTTACAATCACACTTAGACAAGTACAGATATTTGTGCATATTGTTGTTGTGCCCCACAATAATTTTGTAGAAAGTTTATTATTACCGATATTCACGTTGGTAATCCTCAGTTTTACTTCAAAAGTTTCCGTGCTTGCGCTGTATCCTTTACATATATCTTTGCGGGGGTGATATACATTTCTTAGTTTGATTTCTTTCTTTTTAATGCAGTTGCTCTCGTAAATAAGTGAAAAAATGAAAGGTTTTGTTGCATCTTTTATATGCGGATACAGCATATAAATGCGAAACACGGTGTATTATGGATGTGTACAGACATTATTTGCTCCGTACTTAGGTTTCTTTTAAACCACTCGTGCGCTTCTTTTAATTCCTAATTTATGTTTGGCAAAACATTTTTTCACTTTTTTGTATTAGATTGGCAACTTAGTGTTTATAGATTTTGGAAACCAAATATTTGCATTTTTTATGTAATCAGGATATTTTAAAAGTCTTTCAATTTATATATGTGATAGTAAGATTCTCTGCAATTTCACGTGATGTTATGATAATCCACGTCGCTTATTGCTTTGACTCGATCATTATCAAGTGCAACTAGACGACCAGATTGGTATTCATTTTTAAGCGAAACATCACCAAGTAGAAATTTAACAAATAACTTTTGGCCCTGTTATTCTTTTAAGACTTTGTCACCATAACGTTTTGTCACAACGATTTGTGAGCTTTTGATGCGTTTCTTCCTTTGTGAATCTTATTATATATCTATATTATTATATGATATTATTACAAAACGCTCTATTTTAATTTAGCGTTAATTCAGGCTTGTAATTCAGATTTTTTGCATCTACTCTGAACTCTACTCTACAATATACAAATAATGACAAAAGCGGAGCGAGTGTTATTTGTATGATGGGGTTGCTCCTATTGTAATTACATTCTCACACGAAGGAAAGCTCCTAGGATCGCAGGCAGTTGCACGTCCGTCTTTTTATAGACGAATTTGGGTATGTGGATCAGTAATTTCCTAAAGAAAGCGAAGAAGAATAGGAACGCAAAGAAGGCGATAAAGGCGATCAAGAAAGAAGAAGCACCTCGGGCGGCTCACTCTAAGTTCGAATACCAAGCCCTGTCTGTAAACAGCTTGGTGTTCTACCTTACAGTGACACGACTGTGGTATCATCGACGCACAGTAACAGAGATAGCAGCGAGCACCGGTGGAAACAGATTTTCATTTCTTGTGATGTGTCTTTGATTGAGAATAATGTACACTCCTACTCAAGTCTCAGGACCGTTGATTTTTTTGTTAAAATGTAATTGTATAACATACATTACCTTGAAAAACAGTTCTATCGATCATCAGATATGCCTTTTAAAATGTTTTTCATTCGACCAATATTAATGGACTTTTGGGTGTCCACGTTTAAATGCCACACCCTGTATGCGTATATTCAACGAGTGTTATAAGGTTGTACAGTATTAGATTTAGATAAACACTCTGTATAAGTTCTTGCTGGAAAATCGTATGAGAATTATTAATTTAATAAGAATTTACATACGAATGGTCAATATCGTTAGAGTATTTTGAGTAAAGCGGTATTCTTGTGTATTTTGCAACATTAATTCTAGTGGCTTCTGACTGAACGATGTTATAGAATAAACATCCGTCGTAGTAGTTCTTTCTTTCATTTTGAATTTATTGTCAACATGGTTTGTTCCTAAAATGTTGTCTCGATTCAATGCTCTTATGCATTTGCTATTTTCACGTACTTTATCATACATATCACGTCATTTTTCCTACCTTATACTCTCTGCTACTGCTTCAGGCATTAACGGTAAGGAATGTCTGATCAAGTGGTCACCAGATGTTTTATTACTCCATAGAAATCTCAACTAAAAGCTGACCAGGTTACGAGTTGATCAGATAACCATAAAACATCTGGTGAACAAGTATTTGATCAGGTAAATATTAATTAAAACACCGAAAAGCCCTTAACAGAACCGTTAGTCCTACCCTAGCGGCAGCGCCCCGCCAAACTAGCATTTTAATGCCAGTTAAATACCCAACGTTCTTCCAACAAAAGGAGACTTCTAGCTGAATAATATACGAGTACACATTCATAAACGATCCCTCAAACTAAAAGTAGCCGAGATTCATGTCAGGGACTTTTAGCTGAATAATCCGCAAGTACACATCGATAGGCGATCCCTCAAATTAGAGGTAGCCGAGAATCATATCAGGGACTACTAACTCAACAACACGCGAGTACACATCGTTAGGCGATCCCTCAGACTAGAGGTAGCCGAGAATCATATCAAAGACTTCTATCAAACGACACTGTAGTACAAATCGATAGGCACTCTCTCAAACTAGATGTAGCCACTGATCATTTCAATCTTAGAAGTTCCATTACACTAAGCGACTCGTATATAAACAATCTTATTATTCAGTTTGCAAATATACACGTTGTTCGTTATATCGCGAGTGTTTAATTCTCGATTCTTGACTCCGGATCCTGTGATACCACCCAACTAGTCGCTGTCCGAAAACCTCATACGACGAGGTGACCTGCCTTTGGAAACGCCACCATATCTGGGAGCTGCGATTGCTCACGAGACAGATCACCCAATATTGCTATCCAGCGACACACGTGTTTGCTGACATCTTTTATAAAGGGGGCTAGATAGTTTACAAAGGCAACATCGACAACCCGACACTTCCATTTTATTTTAAATTTTGCAAGTGTATAGACAAACGACTTTGACATAAACATGAGACATTTTTCCGTTTCTATAACTTTTTGTTTTTCAAAGTAAAAACATCCCTTAAAGGAAACTGGATGTTTTACAATATATCATGGAAACTATGATGTGTATAAAAATATGAGTCAGATCAAAAGTAAATGATTTTCGATTCGTTAGTAATGTGTGTAAATCACTTTTTAAAGATTTTTTTGAACTTTTTTACGTTTTTAACATGTTAAACGCCACGTCACCCAGATATGGGTGACGACTATGTTTCCACAGGGGTCCGTCACCCGCAAACGGGTGACACTATTCTTGTGTCAATTTATAATAATTTTATTTGGCACACAATTATGATCAGTATAAACAACAGAAAGTAACAATAAACTATAAAATAAACAGAAAAAACATTAAAAATATGCTTATATTTAAATTTATTTTAAAAATATTATAATATTTTAGTTCTCCAAAATCTTCGTTCTCACACAAATCCTCATTTTCCGAGCTTGAACTTGACACAATAGTATTTCTATCTTTTCTCGGAAACCTGAATACTTCTTCGTCACTACTCGACTCACTTTTATCTACACTTTTACGCTGTCTAAAGACCATTTTAGGGATCAAGAAATAAATAAAGATGTTAAAAATATGCAAAAAATACGACTTAACCGAATGATTTGAAGAAACTGAAAGTTCTGGTGTAAATACAATGAGATATGTCATAATGAATTTTTTTCGGAACGCTTATCACATTCCCCATTTCGAGGTCCTTTATACTTTGTAAGCACCTTCCACAAAATTATCTTCTAATACTTTTCAAAAAAAATATCTTCTAAAAATAAAAATACCTACCTAAAACCTATCTTCCAAAAAAAATCCTTTCGTATATTGCAAAATAAACTGTGGTTACATATAAACGACGCATTGCATTGTACCGCTCTTCCATATCGCGCTGTTTACACTCCTGGATTTGGGCCCCGGGAGAAACTCCACCGATTTACGCTGGGCATTCAACATGTTAAACAATAAGTTTTTACGTGGATACAAGAGAGAGGGGGGTAGGGGAGAGGGGGTGATGGGGGGGGGGGGTATACACGCTGATTTTTCTCTCAACGTCAACACATACAAACTCTCTTAGAACCGATAAACCAAAGTTTTACTGTATAACTTTGTTATAATATGGAAAAACATTCATAGATTTTAATATATATATATATTTGTTTCATTTATAAACGTTTTAATATACATGTACAGGTTACAAAATATTGACAAAAGTGTAGTTAAACGTATGTTTCTATTATCTTCTCATAGTTCTTCATTATTTCATGGATAGACATAGATAAAGATAGCATTATTTCCGATTGTTAACTTGTACTGAAGTCGATATGAAAAAATACATGTACGAAGATATCGGAATACTAATTACACGACTATGGACCTCATATTTAGAACTGACTTTCGAGAGTCGGTCAACTTGCACCAAAAAACTCGTGTATAATCCTCATCGATTTTAATTAAATTCAGCAAACTAACAGTATCATATACAGATGGAGAAAAATAATCTTAAGGTCGATATTATCAAGCATTTAAGTGCTTCGTTCTTAGATACTTTTTATCTCGGATTTACACTCCGTCGCGAAAACTTTTTCTTTTTGCAAGTTTACATGATATTCGCGTCAAATGTCGCAACTGTGAAAATGCAAATTATTTTCAGGAATTTTGTTATAACTATTTAGATGTATTTTTCTCATAATTGAATAAATTTCATAACTAAAAAAGAATTTGTCTTTATACAGGTCCCGATTCACTTACCCCAGTGTGCGATTTTTTTCCACGCTAAGTTTCTTAATACGTTTTAATTCGTCGCATTAAACTTTACAATTTTCAGATATTAATATAATTGTAACTTTATAATAGAAAAATTGTTTTCTAACTTGAATTTCCTGCCCAGAGCATTACCCAATATTCTGGCCTTACATGCTCGCTTAAATTTGACCCCTAAGGTCTGTCCTAACTGTAAGATGACCAACATCGTCGTCGTTGGTTAAATTAATCCATTCGATTCAGCATGGAATTTTATGTTCCATTGCCGCCCTTACGACAATTGAGCCACAAAAAGTTTCGTGACATTGAAGAACACCTCTACTTGACAGCACGCTACTTTTATCTGCTACTCTTAGGCACATCAAGGTGCATCTTATCCAGTTCTCAGAAGTTTTGTCCTTGAAAAATCCAACAACTGCTACATTTTATTAGATCCATAGACACACACTTTCAATTAGTTACCTTATCCTTGCTTAAAGTGGGTCATCTCGTTCTTCAGATATGTTTAGATAACGTTTCAAATACCTCCTTCACATATGGTGCATACCGTTTGCTTAATTTCTTTATAT